>BMAO01020797.1:0-20235 GCA_019973975.1 Trichonephila clavata | reverse complement strand
TTTTACCGAGTGCATACATATGTGCATTGACAAAAAACGTACAAAATGACAAATGAAATTCATATGAAAGTGTCTTTTTTTAGACTACCTTTTTTAAAAAAATAATAAAGATAATCAGTTTTATAATTTTTTTTTAAATATAATATATGGCTAACTATGTTTTGTTTATTATTTTACATATGTGTGTAAAATGTTTCATATTCAAGAAATATTTTTTATAAGAACTAATCCCACCTGGGATGGCATAATTTCTGAAAAAGTGACTTTTTTTTAACTATACTATTTTATTGCAAGATTTAAACTTAATTGTATACTAAATAAACACAGTAACAAACAAAATAGTCCAACACCAATCATAGAAAGGAAAATCACTTTCTATTTTGTCACTTAATATTGTGATTTTGTCATACATATTTTTATTAATTGCAACTATTTAACAATTTATTTTATTTTTTCAGATTTAAAACTACCTTTTTTTAAAAAAAAATTAATGCATGTGGAACCATTAGCCAGAGAATTAAATATTATATTTGAAGAAGTTTCCAGAGTAAAGCGCGAGGACTGTGTTTATATTAATCGTAACTTTATAATAAAAAAGTAACTAAAACAAAAATTTTTTTTTGACCTAAGTAGGTATTGACATAAAAATTTCTTCTTTATAATGCTTGTTTTAAAAAAAAAAAATGAAACATTATCAGGTTTATTATGTTTTTTTAAGATAACATATGCAGCTAATTTATTAAAAAAAACTCGTTAATTATGTTTTGTTTATTATTAATATTCCAAAAAATAAAAATATTTCAATGGTATGAAATTTCCTGAATGAAATCAAAATCTAAAAACTACAATAATTATATAAAAGAGTGAGCTTGTGAATCACATGACACAGTTTTAAAATAGCAATATAATAACAAAATATAACATGTATGCAGCTATTTCATGGTTAATTATGTTTGGTTCATTATTGTACATATGTGTATAAAATATTTTTCATATTGAATAAATATTGCTATAAGAAGAGGTATGTAAATGAAAAAATGTATTACAAAAGGATATTACGTTCAGTAAAACAAAGGAAAAAATACTTTAATATTAAAATTACTTTTGTAACTTTAGAGATGCATGAAGTATCATTGTAAGGCTCAGGAAATAGACTGGCAATCAATAATGAAGTATATAATTGATTAACATTGCTATTATTCTTTCTATGGAAATTATGATTATTTAACTGAATACGACTTTTTATTTAACATTTTAAACTACATTTAAAAAAAACATGACAAATGAAATTGATAATAAAAGTATCCATTTGTTTTATTTTTGTAACATTTAAAAAAAACTACCTTTTTTTTAAAAAAAAACTAATGTGTGTGGAGCCATTAGCCTGTGCATTAAACATTATATTTAAAGCACAGTTTCCAGAGTGAGGGGCGAGGACCCTGTTCCACGTGTCACTCCACAGTACGCAAAAAAAAGTGTTTACATAAAAAACTGTTTTAATAGTTGATTATGTATACACTTATCTTGCATTATTAATGCCTACATTTTTAAATTTTTAAGGGTACCAGCACATCATACACTTTTACCAGCACATCATACATTGACTTTTTGATTGCAATTTAAGAAATAGATTACATAAAAAACTGTTTTAATAGTTGATTATGTATACATTTATCTTGCATTATTAATGCCTACATTTTTTAATGTAAAACTGCTTTAATAGTTGATTATGTATACACTTATCTTGCATTATTGCCTAAATTTTTAAGGGTATCAGCACATCAGACACTTTAAAAAAGAAATTGACTTTTGCAATTGCAGTTTTAAGAAAATAGAGTGAGGAGCAAGGACCGTGTTTCATGTGTCACTCCACAGTATGCAAAGTAAGTGTTTACATAAAAAACTGTTTTAATAGTTGATTATGTATACACTTATCTTGCATTAATAATGCCTACATTTTTAAATTTTCAAGGGTACCAGCACATCATACACTTTAAAAAAGAAATTGACTTTTGCAATTGCAGTTTTAAGAAATTGTGCATATTTTTCAGAATCAAAAAATACTAACACACATATGTACATTGATAAAAGTGTCTATTTATTTTATCTTTTTAAATTTCAGACTACCTTTTTTTTTTTAAAGAAAAAAAGTAAAGATTATCAGTTTTATTATGTTTTTCAAAGATAATATGCAGGTATTGAATTCAAAAATTTAGCAAATAAAAAGAGAAATTTAAGTTATGGAGGATTGTACGAGTCCAGGAGAATTCTCCTGGGTCGCTTCCTCTTAATATTGGCTGTATAATTTTCAAGGTTTTGCATATTAATATTATCAGAGCTATTAAATGAATCAAAAAATTTAATCGAGTGATCTTGGATATGCTGCTTAAAAGGTTGGTATATTTAAACAAAAAAAAAAAAAAAAATGAAAAGTACATAAAAATAACAGAGGATCACATGTTAAAATAAATATTTACCAGTACAATTAATTTACGTGGGAAAAATTAGCAGAAATGAAAAAATCGTAATCCGTTGATTCTAACTCCGAGCTACACGATATCACTCCGCATAAAGTAAAAATTGGGACTAATTTTTAAAAATTCTTTAAAAAAAAGTTTTGGGAATTTTATTTTTTAAATAAATGGATCTAAAAGAGAAAGGCTTGAAGTTAATTAGTGTAGAATATCGATTAAATAACACGAAAATTAATTCATACCCAACGATTTAGAAATAATTTTCATAAAAACGCATCAATTTTAACACTATTTTAAAAAATTCGGAAAAAATAGAAAATATCGTTATTTTACAAAAAAAATTATACCGTATCGTGGCGAAATAAATGATCTTTCCGATTCTGTAATTATTTTTTGTCTGATTTCAACACCGAAAATTCGATGACAATTTTAAGATGGTCGAAAACGTCGGATGACGAAAAAAAAAAATTTTCAATCGCATTTTTTTTTTACTCGCCAAAGTTACTGATTTCCCCCTGTTTAAGGCAGAATTTTTTTAGTGTAACCCTTGAGTTAGATGCGGTCGAACGCAAAACATGTCAAATGTTTTTGGCGCAAAGCAATTTTAATATGTTGGAAAACGTAAGATTACCGCTCGGCCGAAACGGAAGGGAAGTTCCGCCAAGTAAACAACCGGCAGGAGTAAAACAATTAGGCGTTTTAAGGTTTTTAATTAATATCTTTTTAACTAATCACAATATCGGAATATAAATGGGCAATACGGCTTCCCCGGAAAATTCCCCATCTTTTGGTACCTTCCGCGGCTTTCTGCGTGGTGCTGTTCGTGAGAAGATAGATGCACATAGATAGATAGATAGATAGATACGTTTGTTTACCTTCGAATTTTAATAGTGTAAGAAGATTCTTCTGTAATGTTTCTGGTTTTACTTTTAACTGTGTCATTTATTTTAAAGAATTTCTTATTTGTTTTGTGTGTGGTCAGAGTTTTATTTATAATTTTTTTTTACAGTAATTCTAAACAAATTGGTTTAATATGCATTTATATGGTTTTCAATTGTTTATGTTGATTGTGTAGATGTTTGTTTGTTTAAATGTTGCAATTACTATGTTAGGTTAAGTGCCATATTTATTTTATGAACTACCTTTGGAGGTAATTGTGATTTACAATTGTTAATATGTTATTCTAAGCAACAACACAAGTGTTTGAGCTGTTGAAATTTAAATATAATACATTTCCTTGCCAAGTTGTCCCAAATGACGGTGATGACTCCTGTCTTTTCAGTTCAATTTTTTATTTGTTGTGGGTAATCCAGTTTTGTTGTTCCAAAATAAAATTAGTATTTCTTTGTGATTTTGAATCATTTCTTCGCGAATATCTTATCTTCAATAAATGTCATTCATGCACAAATTGGTAATTGAAACCAAAATTTTGAAAATGGTTTTCTAATGTAAATACCAAAGTAAACTCAAGTTTGGACCAAATGATACAATTGTCTTATAAAATAAATACACATCATGTTACACCAATACAAAAATCGTTATTAATGATATTATTGCAAATTTTTGTGTTTCATGTTTTGCAGTCAACATCAGCACAGTCAGTCCTGAAAACGCCTCTCTTTTGAAAAATAAACAAATATGGTTGCAAAAATAATACGTATTTGAAAGTGTTCAAATGATAACACAGACACATTTTAAAAACCTTAATAAATTAGGTCCTTTTAGGTTTTATAAGTATTTTTCTCAAGTATTCTCTCAATTTCTAAATTATCATTTCAAAGAGAAAGAAATGTTTCATCACACTTTTCCTTCCTATAATGAATATTCATATGATGTTTTAAATAACGATTTTCAGAGAAAGCTTTGTTGCACTTTTCACAAACATAAGGCTTTTCCTCGGTATGAATACGTAAATGCACTTTAAAATTACAACTATTCGAAAAACCCTTGTTACATATTTCACATACATAAGGCTTTTCCTTGGTATGAATACGTGAATGCACTTTTAAATTACCATTTAACGAAAAACCCTTGTTACATATTTCACATACATAAGGCTTTTCTTTGGTATGAACATATAAATGATTTTTTAAAGAACCGCTTTGAGAGAAAGACATGTTGCAAATTTCACAAACATAAGGCTTTTTTTGGGTATGAATACGTAAATGAACTCTTAAACTACTACTTTGAGAGAAAGACTTGTTGCATATTTCACATACATAAGGCTTTCCTTTGGTATGAATACGTAAATGATCTTTGAAACTATCACTTCGAGGGAAAGACTTGTTGCATATTTCACAAACATAAGGCTTTTCTTCGGTATGAATACGTAAATGCACTTTTAAATTACCACTTTTAGAAAATCTTTTGTTGCATATCACACAAACATAAGGCTTTTCTTTTGTATGAATACGTAGATGATCTTTTAAATTCCTCCTTTGAGAGAAAGACTTGTCACATATTTCACAGATATAAAGCTTCTCTTTGGTATGAACATGTAAATGTGCTTTTAAATAACGAAACTGAGAAAAACATTTGTTGCATACTTCACAAACATGAGACTTTTCTTTGGTATGAATAAAAAAGTGTCTTTTTAACACACCATTGTGAGAAAAAGCTTTACTGCATATTTCACAAACATAAGGCTTTTCCTCGGTATGATATAGCATATGTCTTTTTAATTGACTAATCAGAGAAAACCCCTTGTTGCATATTTTACAAACATGAGGCTTTTCATTTTCATGAACAAGTAAATGATGCCTTGAGTTATCATATGGAGAAAAAGACATTCTCTTATTTCAAATGTGCAAGATCTTTTCAAGGATGTGACGACAGTAATCTCTATTAAAAATCTATAATGAGGAAAATGGGTCAAGCATTCTGGTTCAGGATATGAGTTTATAGTAACATCTTTCTGTAAAAGAAAAAAAAAATTAATTCTTCAATATATTGTTGAAACATAAGTAGAATTCTTATGCTACATTATAGTTCATGAAGGGAAAAAAGTTTAGATGTGGATATTACAGCTTAAAAGAATCATCTAAGAAATTATTTTCTCATATCTGAAGAAATTACTTGGCTTTTAAATAGCAATTGTATTAAATTAATTAATGTATAAAACATACATTAAATATTAGTTACTAAGAATACATTCAAATAATACTTTACATATATGATCAGGTTAACATAAGTAATATGATATGGAATATGAATACCTTCTTGAAGAATTCAGAAGGAATAAGTACCCTGTTACGGTACAGAAAACAATAAGCATACATAAAACTGTGAGGGAAAAAAGCACATACCAAGGTTTTTATTTTACCTGTTTTACTATTAGTTTGAATAACTGTCTCAATTAAGAGTAACAGAAAAGCTATAGGTGATACACAACATAATTTTAAACAATACATTAGAATACCATGGGAAGAAATTTCTTTAAAGTTTTTGAGGCGATTTTAAAAATTTTTATATGGCTTTTAAGTTAAAAAAATATTTGATTTTAACTTCTTTTTGAAGAAGATAATTTACACAAAATGTTACATAAGAATTGGACTCTATTCTGAAAACATGGTGACATAAAAAAAATATATTGATGATTTGTAAAAGATTAAATATAATAATAGTTTTATTCGAGGAATAAAAAATCCATGGTAATTGAAAGATCTTTGCAGCAATTTTGTAAAAGGTATTATTTCTTACCCGCCATGGCCTGAAGAGTTCTATTTCAACTTTATGCAGAGGATATACTGGGTCATTTATGATATTTGTTTTCAAAGTTTCCAAACAATCTAAAGCATTAGAAAATACAACTGTTTTGATAGGAGTTTCACTATCAATTTCTGCATCCCAATGGCTATTTATTAGTAACGACAAATCAACATTTTCCTCAACATCAGTGGCACAGACATAAGCAATTAGTCATCAAATGTAAGAATCGTTAAAATATCTCCTGTATTATGGAGTGGCATGATATAAAAAAATGAATTTCCTGTTCTATTCAAAACTCACTTGAAAGGTTACAGTCATGACTCATCTGTACCAGTAAAGCCTAATAATGGTCTGCACCCTTTTCTGTTAGAATTCGTCGTCGTCAAAATCTTTACTCTTCCAGACAAAAAAGATATGTCATTTGAAAAATAAAATCCAATAGTTTGTGACACCAACTAATATAAAAAAAAACTTCAGTTGTGGAAATAGTTAATTAGTACTTAATTATACATTGGAGTTTTTTTGCCTCCACTTAAATCTGGGAAAGAGACAGATTTGTTAAATGGTGAAATTTGTTAAAAAGGGGTCGGACTGTATTATTTACATGTTGTGTCATACCCCAAAACGACTAGTACCACCAAAGATCCGCCGTGTAGGGGAGCGATGCACGTTAAATCTGTCGAGAGCTCAAACGTCCTCCCGTTGGTGTGGTGTGGTAGTTAGGAGAGGGGGGTGCCAGCTCAGGTGTCGTTCGCATCACTTGACATGGTTCAAAATTACGCGGACCATCGCCAAAAGCCCTCGTGTTGCTAATCAGTTCGACGTTAATATTCACTCACTCACCCCCAAAACGAGGATTTTAAATAAAATATTTGGTAGTAAAATCTGAAGTTACATCTTATTGGACGATAGAAACATAACCAATTCTAGAATTAAAAAGAAAAAAATGCACAACGGAATTAATATAGATATTTTAGATTATGAAAAATACCTTTGAATAAATTTTACATGTGTTGATCAGTCAGTTAAAAAATTTTTCAAAAGAAATTTCCAACTTTTGGAAAAAAAATTGTGCTCAAGAATCACATATTTGAATTTAAAGAAAATATTTGTTTTTCCTAATTTCTTCACTCACAATCTTATAGGTGTAAGAAATGAGAACTCTTCCCTTAGGATGGAGAAGACTTTAAAAAGTGCCCAAATCGTTAAACAGATCGATCTCCTTTCTAATGTGGTAGCCACCCATTTAAGCGTCATACATCTGGCTGCGTCCTAAGGAATGACGTAAGTGAGCATTACGCTATGCCTTCCACAAAAACAATTCCGAAAAATAAAAATGTAATACAATTTACCTCTTAAGAAAATAAGTTTCTAAGATCATTTGCGGGCTTGGATTACATTAGAAATTTTGAAACTGCTTAAGAATATTTTTAATGTTCTTAAAGAGATTAAAAAATTAGAGTTTTATATGAATGTAAAGTACTCAAAAAACAAATTAGAGTTAAGTATATTCTTCTTAATAAGCACTACAGCTGATTTCTGCCAAAGGCTGTCTCAGTTATTTTAAACCCTCTGGATCTGTTTAATGCTATTGTATTAGCTTTTATAACTTTTTCTCATTTTTGCAAAATTCAACGATACTTCAGTTCTTTTACATTACATATGACAGAATTTAATGTTGCATGATTATAACTTGACCAAGAATATATCTTGAAAACACAAATCTAAATTGAAATTCAGTTCATTATCAGCACATTCAATTTGCAAAATAAATACAAAAACTACTGATCTGATCACTAAAACATTTTTAAAAATTTATACTGTTTTTAACGCCAGTTTTTGTCATTGTTTTAACAGTTACATTGTTACAACAATGGAGACGAATCTATGTTAGCATTGAAAAGCGTTAATTAATCAATATTTGAAAAACCTTTATTAAAATTGTCATCCACTACAAGTTTTAAAAAATTTATTTGAACTTGATTGGATGAATAGAAAGTATTTTATTAATGACTGAAAATTTTAACAAGATAAATATAGAGAGAGTGAGCGAGCTATATAGTAGGAATTGAAAGATTCCAATTTTTTAATTACAAATGCATTATTTTTTAAATTGCTTTTACATAAAGTACCTATAACATGTTGATTTACTTTAAATATTATTTTGAGATATATTTCTTCTAAGTATGCATATGGGATTCAACGAAAACACTTTTTCTCGTTGTAGGGGTTATATGAAAACTCCTTCAAGTTCTAGGGGTTCCGTGAATAGAAAAAGTTTGAAGGCCACTGATTCATCCTGATCTATTTGTGATGCTATGTTCTTCCATTGGTTAACTCCCGAGTCCTTCAAATATTTTTCTACTTTATCCATCCACCTTGTTCTTGGTCTTCCACTTTTCCATCTGGAGTTTGGAAAGTTATTTTCTTAACAAGATTTTCATTGCTATATCAAAATACATGCTCCAGCTACCTTATTTGGGAAACCTTAATCCCTTTGACTATGTTGGGTTCTCTGCATTATGATTGAAGTTAAAGGGGCGGGGGGGGGGGGGTTGTATTGTATTTTCCAGATTCCATTTTCTCTAACTGCACCAAAAAATTTTCATACAATTTTTCTCTCTTCATCAGTTTCTCTTTGTCTTCTTTGTTAATTGTTCAGCAATAAAACAACTAGTCTTTCAAGAGTTTTGTACAACTTTATTTTTATTTTGCTACTTATATATTTATATTTAAACTGATTTCATAATCCGTGGTAACATCTTGATTCTATTTTTGATTTCAATTTTTATGCCATTACTATTGTTTGCAATTGTTCCCAAGTATTTAAATTGAGTCACTTGTTCAACTCATATTCATTCATTATTAAAGGTAGTAGATTTGAGTTTCTGTTTGTTATTGCCATGAATAAATTCCACTGCACAACATTTAGAAAACCTGCTTCATTCTTGATAATCATTGCAGTAAATGGTAATGGGTCTCTTCATTATAATTATGCTGAAATGATATACATAGATTTTCCTAAGAAAATCAAAAGTCAGTTTCAATCCATAAGCAACATCCCACATTACTGGAATCAGGATTCAATAAATAAAAATTTTGCCAAGAAGTTTATGAGCAATTATTCATGAGCATTTAAAATTGCGAAAGTTGCAAATTACTTCATTTTTTCAAAGAAGCCAGATCCAAACATTTTGATTTAACCTGTGTTAAATTGGAGAAAATAGTGCAAAATAGTTCATAGAGAAATAAAACATTTTTTGCAAACAACATTATTCATTTATAAGTTGAAGATTCACATAGATATACAGGAATTGATTCCAACTTGCACAGTAAAGATTATCCAAATTCAGAGAAATCATTGAACTGTTGGAATTGAAATATGAAAGACATAATGTCAAGTTTCACCATTAGAAACATTAATGTTATACTAGAAACAAAATCAAATAGGAATCAAATCTCATTCAAATAGGATGGAGTGCCAGAAAAATGTAAAAATATGTATTTTATTAGATGAACAGTTGGGCATTACTATAAAATGTATGGAGTTTTAGGATATGTCATTAATACAATTTTTAATAATTTTAAGATAGTAGGATTTAATAGACTCAAAAAATATAGATAAATTTGAACACTAATTGTTTATACAAAACAAAATATCTTAATTTACAAATAATTAGGGATGTTATAAATGCATCAGTTTACTATACCGTATCTTCAAAACTAAGAATAAATTCAATAATGACTCAAGAATAAAGTTATACAATATAAATATCGTACCTTTCTTTAAATCCAATGGCAATTGTGACTGATGTTATTCTAACTACATTTCATATATAAAAATGTGGTAACATAAAGTGTAACACACGTGGTAACATAACATATCACAAGCTTTAATGAAAGACTAATGAAGTAATGGTCAAACCCGGGGAAAACTCATCACTTCTTTGGTCATGGGACTTCTTTTTAGGAGGGTTCCTGTATCAGCCTGTGGAATCAAAACAGCCTTGGTATAATGCAGTGTTAGCCAAAACAAAAATATTTCTAAATTATGCATAAAAACATATTTTTAAAAGATTCCTACATTATATTAAATATACACAATGAAAATATAAACTAAATAACAAGTACAAGAAAAAAAACTTTGTTATAAATATAATGAAACATTTAATTGTACATTACACAATCGACCTACTCATCAAAAAGAAAATCACAATATGTAGCCAATAATGGAAAACTGCTTCCATGCATGTACAAAAAGAATAATCTTGTTCGCGAAAATGATGATACCATCTGGTGAATTGGTTATCAGTATAATACAAGAGTACCAAATTAACTTACCCCATAGCACTCCATGCATAAAAAATTGCTATTAGTACAAAGATAAGTATTTCGGTAAATTCCTATTATAGCCCACCCCTTGGCGAAGATTTTTTTTCAAGTCGCGCCAACATGGCGCCAAGCGCGTTTTTCAAAGTCGAGCTCAGGCCAACTGGGAAAAACATGGCGTTTTGTCCGAAGGAGCAAAAATTTAAAACATTAGAGCTTTAAGAAAATATACAAGCTTCTGAATATTAGCTTCTGAAAATAATATGTATTTTTTAAACTTTTCAAAAGTAGGAAAGGGAAAACATTCCGGGGAAAAAAAGGAATCGAAAGAGAAATTTTACAGACGTTAAAAAAGCAAATTCAGCAAAATCTCAGCTTTTAAAAATCGGAAATGAGGAGCATTCTAATAAGTAAAAATTGAAATCTAAATATCAAAAACGAAAAATTCTTTTTTTAACTTTTGAAAAGTATGGATTTAAGAACATTACGAAAAGAAGGAATCGAAATTCCATTGAGGAAAACAATTTTTTAGACGTTCAGAACAAATTAATGAAAGATTCAGCTTCTAAAAGCAGGAAAAAAAAATTAAGGAAAAAAAAAATGGATATCGGAACGACAAAAATCGAAATTTCTTTTTTAACTGCTGAAAAGTAGAAAATTAAGAGTTTAAAAAAATAAATAAGAACAAATTAATGAAAGATTTAGCTTCTAAAAGCAGAAAATTAAGGGCATCCTAAAAAAAAAAGACGGATATCCGAACGACAAAAACGGAAATTCCTTTTCAACTGTTGAAAAATAGAAAATTAAGAACATTCTAAAAAGAATAAATCGATATTCGAAGGAGAAAAATTTAAACTTTTAAAACTTTATGAACAAAATACTGAATGATTTAGCTTCTTAAAAAGACATAAACACATTCTAAAATTACTGTAACGGCTTTTGCCAAACCACGTACCTTTCCTTACATCATGCGGATTTTTTCCTCCTTTCGAACGGCATCTTCATAATTTTAACTATTTTTTCCGAAAGCTCCATCCAATAATTACCACCTTTTTTTACAAAAAATTGGAAAAAAAAATAAATAAATAAACCTTGCTTTCGTCTAGAAAACAATAACCGGTAATCGCACGTACTAGCGGAATAACAGCAAAGTATCAAATAGTAACGATCCTTACTACTTGTGCATAGTTAATAGGGTTGCCGAAACCAACGTAATTAACGGAAATTACTAGTTGCAGACACCTAAAGGTCACTAAAAATGGTCTTTAATTTTGATGAATTAAAAAAGAAGGGTTGCAAGCTTGGCGAACTTATCGCTCAACTTGGCGACAAAAAAAGCACAAAAATCCAGGGGTGGGCTATAATAGGACACGACCAGTATTTCCATAGCAAGAAATAAAATTTGAATTAATATTAATAACAATAATAGTAAACAAAAATAATAAAAGTGTATAAAAAAATATACATGTTAACAAATCTTGTCCAGATATATCAAAAGATTTTAAATAACATTAAGGTCTCAAAAACTATAATTTGACGATTCTAGAGAGTTCTATGCAAGGGATTCGGTGCTTTTATTGATACTTGCATACTATTGCAACAATGCCACCACTCAAGTTAAATTGCCAAGTTAGTAACCCAGGATTTACAAGTGTTGTAAGCGATAATTTAGCAACCATGTATTTTATTTCATATAATGTCCCCAATACGGTTGTGATAATACACAAGTACCCTTTTATTAAATCGAGAAAAAAGACTGAAAAACCTGCTCTTACTTTCTGCGGAGGAAAGATAGCCAGAATTTGAAGAAATTATCTAAAAAAGTTGTGAAATCAAAAGTTTTTATATTAAAGGACTTTTAAAGTTCAAATAGAACAAAGTCTAGTAGATCTATCACCAAGCAACCACCATGCTAATATGCAATGAAAGTTTCATTTTGAATTATGTTCAATTTCAGTAGACTCCACTTAAGCACATTTATATCTTTTTTTCATATGCAGCTTGAAGACATATTCAACACACCAAATAGTTACTCTGCTATTATTCTCATACTAGCGATAAGAAATTGCAGAGTATTAATAGTTCACCTTTTTAGTAGAAAAGAATCATTTCAATAAACTACATTTTTTACACTTGAGATTGAAATTAGATTGCAAGCTAAATTGTGAATCACCAGACAAGAACTTTCTTCAAAGGAAACAAACAAGGCAAGATAAGAAGGTAAGTACTAGCATCAATATTTAAAGCTGAAAATTAAACTACTCGAAAGACCTTCTAAGTCAGCATTAAATAAAGTACCATAGTCAATTCATTTGGTCTAATCAAAACATTCTTTAGTAACTTTAAATTAGTCAGAGGAGTAATTTCGCTTGCAAACACTCACTTTTTCTGACGAATCCTTCGTCTATATCACAGTTTTATTTTAAAGCAACTGTAACAAATGTTCAAAAAAGGATTGGAAAAGACTTAATGCAATACAAAACAATCAGTAGTGAGAACGATGAACGAGCAAGTGAGAGTTTTATTAATATCGCACTGCGAGAACGATTAAACAAAGTAAATAAATTGATATCCTGAAATTGCCAAATTTAGACTTACTTAAAGAAGAATAAAAAGCTAGGCATCTTTTGTAGCATTTAAATAAATATAATTTAATGCAAAAAAATTTTTAACAATAAGAATGCTCATGTCTGAATGACAGTTACAGTTATTATTTTTGTGGGAGGTGAAGCAACAAAGGCTATTATCCCACAAACAATAACAAAAAATATTAACCAAGTTAGTTCAGGGGTGGCCAACCTGTGGCACTCGCAGGGCCGGACCGTGACCTTTGGGGTGCCCTGGGCTAATAATGCATGGGGGCCCCTAAATAGTTATAAATTTTGCCATTTCCTAAAAAATTTTTTGTGGGGATAAACGTTAAATAAACGAAATTCTCTCTCTTAAGGGTTTTTTTTTTCAAACAATTAAAAAAAAAAACTTTTCTACACTTTTGTGTTGCAAATTCTTTCATTTGCTCATTACATTTTAAGTCTTTAGTGAGATCAGTATTAATAGAAAGAAGTGATGAATAAGTAAGTCTAGTATTTGTTATTGTTGTTCTATATTTCTATATAGGACATTTTAGAGAATACATGCTTCGCTTCACTAATAATAAGGAGCGTTATAAAAATCTTTAAAATGGTAGATTTGGGAAAACGTCAACAAGTTTCTTTACAAAAATTAAATTTAACATATCAATACAAGTATAGGACAGCTCAGTTTGTTTTAGATAAGTTTTGAGTTGAACACCTTCATTTTCTAAATGTTGGTCTACGTCCTCTAAATAGGAAGTACACTCTCCAGGCCGATTTTCTCCTTACTTTGATCTTGCAAATCCATCAAAAATTTAAATATCTTACTATAATCTGCATATACTTGACTTCTATTTAAACCAAGGGTTAGCTTATCTAACGATACAAAGCGTGTCCCTTTTAAATTTTTTTTGTCCCACACACAGCTTTTTCTGTCGATTTATTTGCAAATTTTTAAATATCCCGTCTCTTGTTCACATCACTATATTCTATTTCTACACTAGGACTTAATTTTTTGGATGCGTCTTGATACTCATTTAGTTTTTTATCTGATTCATGTACATTGCTTATAAACGTTTTTAACAACATAATTTATTTCCTTCACAGATGTCCAAACTAGGAGTTTGTAATTTTTTGTTAACAGAAAATTAAATCTTTCAAAAATTTCTTCCTAAAATATAATTAAAATGAAAGTTTCGAGTTTTGTTAATTTGTTTTAAAAAATTACTGCGTTTTTTCAGAAATCAATCTTTTTTATTTTCATTGTCACTAAATGTTTTAAGAATATTCATGTTATTGCCATAATTATCTTATAAGGCTTCAACGGCATCGTAGTGACAAGACTATCTGATCTGACTTAAACTTTTTAAGGTAAATTTCAGTTTAATTTCACGATTTAGAAGGTCCCACCTACGGGTCGAAGCAGAAAAGAAAACATATATTTGTTGCACTAAACCAAAGAAGTTCACTATTTCAGTTTCAACCTTAACTGATTCGGCACCAACCAGACTAAGAGAATGGGCATCATACGACACATGGGATGTCTTTAGAAACAGGGGCTTTTTCACGCTTCAAAATACGCTAAAAGCGCCAAGCAGCGCGAGTATCATTCTAATGTGGCTGCCGTCTGTTAGATCTTCTTACTTCTGGCTACGTCACAGAGTTAGCGCAACACGAAGTAATTTAGAACTAGAAATAAGTGGTGGAGTTCGGTTCTTCCGCAAGATAATATAGTCCGAAATATAATTACATTTTTTAATGAGAATACATAAAAAGGAATGAATTTTTAATGTCAGTTTTGAGCTTATTTTGCATAATAAATTTTTAAAGATTCTTAGGATAATATTTTTAGTATTTGAAGAAATTAAAATAGAAATTTTTTATGCATATTAAAGGTCATAAAAACACAGTTCCTTATTTATTTAATTCCTTTTAAAAGTAAAAATTCCAATTTTCTTTTGGGACACTTGATATTTTTTAAAATTTAGTAATTTTTGTTACTTTAATGTAAAATTAAAAATTATAGAAATTTGAGAAAATAGTATTGAAAAAGTTTAATTTTTTAAAGTTTTTTCTCTTATCTTCTTTATTTATTACATGCTGTATATTTTATATATTCTTTATTTGTATTATTTTTTTTATATAATATTTTTACAATAAAACTATTTTTGATTACTTCATATAATAACTTTTAAGGTAAAAATCAATATTTGATTTTTACAAATCTGCAAATAAAATACTAAAAAAAAAAAATAATAAATTTTTTTACTAAAAATTTTATTTTAGTGAAAAAAATTTATACTTTTCTTCATTTTTTTTTTAAATTTTGGAACTTTTTCTGTGAAAGATTAATACAATTTTTTACCTTCTTTTAGTTCGTTTTCCTTCAATAGCTCACTTGAATTGAATTACGCATGGATTGTCAATTGTTATAAGCAGGTTTTGGTTATTTTGAAGATATGTCTTATTAAAAAAAAAAAAAAAAAAAGAACATTTTAATCACTCAATTTTTTCTAGTCCCCCCCCCCTTAATATCAAAATATGGCAAATTTTTAGTGGATACACTTGATCATCTTATTTACTATTGCAGTTCTAAAATTAACTACATTCTTGAATAATTTTATTCACACATTTCAGACTTGTTTCAAATTTAAAATATGTTAATCAATATTTATTTAATGGAAATGTTAACTCTGTAAATTGTTTTGATGAGAAGACGATGACGAAAGATGGTATATCATTCTTCTAATGCCACACAACACCACATTCACTATAGGGAGAAAATGATCAAATTAAAATGTTTTATCCTTTGCATTCCATTTTTCAAAATTCATTTATACAAGTACAAACGCAGTTTTAATGCTATTCTTAAAAATGCAACTATCTGTCCGATTGAAATTTGGGGAATATTTCTAAAAATTTCTATAGCTTTCTTTCTTTTTTTTTTAAAAAAAACTACCGCCAGAAATACGCATTAGTGTGCTATATATTTTCTAAAATTTATTTTTAAAATTAATACAATCGAACTTTTTTAATTATTTAAATATATTTTAAATAGTTTATTTCATTCTTTTGTCAATGAATTATGTATAATTTGAGAATAATTCAATTTTTTTAAATGTATTGCCTGTTGCGAAAGATGTATTAAAATTTGCAATAATTTTAGGCAATTGTCATATTAATTAAAAATGTCAAATTTATTTCATTCTTAAATTTTTTTTTATGTAGGAATAATTGGAGCTTCACAAAAAGAAAAAATTCGCTATCAGTGAGTGAGTGAATATTAACGTCACTCTGTTCAGCTACACGAGGGCTTTTGGTGACGGACCTCGTCATTTTGAACCACGGTCAAGTGACGAGGACGGCACCTGAGCTAGCACCCCCTCTCCTAACTACCACACCAACGGGAGGACGTTTGAACTCTCGACAGATTTAACGTGCATTGCTCCCCTACACCGCGGGTCTTTAGTGGTACTAGGCTCGAACTTATGGCATACCTGCCATGTTCCGATACCTTGACCACTTGGCTACCGCGGAGAAACTCGCTATCAGAGACTGCTGGAAAAAAATGCTGGAAAAATTTTACTATCACTTTGCAACACTAATTAACAAGAAAATGGAAAACAAATGTTCTTGAAAAAAAATATAAACAAAATATGTTTATTAAGATGGACATCTTAATTCTATGATTTCGGACAAAGCTTTTATTTCAGTCTAGATAGTAAAGAATATTTTAATTGAATTTCAATAAAACTCATCAATAGTTTGTTTTTCTATACAGATCAAAAACAAATCAATTCTTTATGTTAAATAGATTTACAGTATTTTTATAATAATTTTTTGTGAATTTAAATCCAACATACTGGGATTCTCCATTGACTTCAGATACAAGAGACTGAATTCATTACACTTGATTCTCAGACTTAGACTGAAATATAAAATGGTTTTTTTTTTTAAAAAAAGTATTGTTTTCTTTTTTCAACTCCATATAAATATTCAGAAAGAATTATAATTACTAAACTCATTTCTCATCAGAAATTTTTTTTAGTTTTCACACAAAAGGAGTCAAATAAATTTCTTTTGTAATTTTAGTATTGGAAATGTGCCACTTGTATCGCTGGCTGATATATATTTTACAACTTTCTATTTTTGACGTTTTTCTTATAATTGCCTCTTCGATTTTACTCCTTACTGTCGGGGCTTTTCCATGTTTTTTCCCCCTTCCTTGCATTTTTCATGAGAATTTCATTTTCTTATGCAACACTATAAGTGCTACATTATCCAAGATGAGAATTTGACTTTTGTCGATGCTAAGTAAAATGGAAAACCGAGGGGGGGGGGGGTTAAACATTTAACTGACTCTTCCCATTTGAGAAGGCAGAAGGATAACCAAGATTTATGGTCGCTGCCTGCAAACTTTTACGGTGTTTCCAGGAAGTGATTCCTGCATAGGGTAGTATTGTCCATCATTTTGTTGAAACACTGGAAATTTGCCGGCTATTCATTTAAAAAATAAAATTCCCCAAACTTTTTTTTTTAAGAATTTTTAAAAAGTAGTCTTAATTTTTACTTCACATTGAAGAACTGCGTCATTTATGAAGATAATCTCACAAAACCTTTTTTCCGTGTGTACAGTAATATTATCCGTAACATATACGAAGATTGAAAAAATTGCTTCAAAATTACGGATTTAAAAAAAAAAATTGTGATATTCGTAAACTTATGTTTTTTTTTTTTTGAGGAATAAATTAAAAAGTAGTAATTTGTACATTTTTTATTTCAAAGTACGTTATTTTTGCAAACAGATGGTGAAGTTTAAGAGCATTAACGTAAAAATTACGCCCTTAAAATGAAGGTAATGATTTTTTTAAAATAATTTAAAATACGCGATTTTACATTTAGCCAAACATTGGTTAACTGTCTTGTGGCGGAGTGCTCAGAGCTCCCGCTATACTCAAGACTATAACTGCAGCACTGCCGTGCGTGGTCAATGCAAAGGAGGGTGTACGCCTCGCAGAAACCCGCCGGTCGCTCTTTTCATACTTGTCTTAAATTTTTTCTCCTACTGGACATTGCGTCGCCACACATTACTTTTCGTGTTATTAAATCGATATTCTACACTAATTAACTTCAAGCCTTTCTCTTTTAGATCCATTCATTTAAAAAAAAAATTCCCCAAACTTTTTTTTTAAAGAATTTTTAAAAAGTAGTCTCAATTTTTCCTTCGCATTGAATAACTTCTTCAATGATTGAATTCACTGGCTGCATCCCCACTGATCTGAAATTTACTTCATTTTCAGTGCTGCCATTATGTAAGCAAATGGTATGTCACAATTAATTGCTAAATGAGCAGATTTAATCAATTTCATTAGAAAATAATTAATAAGTTAGTTTTTTATAATATACTTTTTTTCGCAGATACGTGTTTAAATAATTTAATTAACACAGAGTGGAATGAAAAACTATAAAATTAAAATTAAAAAAATGACATGTTTTTATCAAATAGTATTATTTTCTTTTTGAAAGTTTTTTTCAGTGAATGTTGGCATATAACTAGGTTTTCCCCCAAAGGTGGATTTTTAACACTTATATATGTTTAATCAAACATCCAAACGTTTCAAGAGCTATCTGTAGAATTTTTTTTTTTAGTATTTATTGATAATGGATTTAAATTCATATATTTTTTTAAAATTAAAATGCATTCAATGCATTTCTGAGATTCATTTAAAATATTTATCAGTATCGAAATTTTTGTTCTCTTTCATAAAACTTATAGTTTACTTTAAAATAATGCGTAATTACATGAAACTTTTTTCCCCGTGTCAAATATTTCAAAAAATTCTCACAATTTTACTTCAAGAATTAAAATAGTAGTGAAATTTTGTAATTTGAAAAATTTATACTTTCTGTTCTTTTTTCAGCATACAACTATTTTTAAAAATGCTACAGTTTCGTTTCCGGGAAAAAACTAAAAAAATTAAATGTTTTTATCAGATAGTATTATTTTCTTTTTGAATGATTTTTTTCAGTGAATGTGTACTGGTTTTTAGGAACTAGGTTTTTCACATAGTGTTTTTCTTTGCAGTTACATATGTTTAATCAAACATCCAAACGTTTCAAGAGCTATCTGTAGAATTTTTTTTATTATTATTTATAGATAATGTGGATTTAAATTAATATATTTTTTAAAATCAAATGAATATTTCTATTATTTCCTCATTAAATTAATTATTTGTTAATAAAAGGTATATCGCCTATTATTTTGGATAAAAATACGTTCTAGAGCCTGGAATAAATATTTGTCCTCAGTGCCAGCCTAGCGGTAGCTAGGCTTCTACTTCAGTTACACAGTATACCTAAGAAAGGGAGTAAATAAAGTGAGAATGATTGGTTCGCCAAAGCTAAAACTAGCTTTGGCGGTCAGGAGGTGGTGGGGGGAGGTGGAACATCGTTTCGGTAGAAACGGAAAACAGCTTATTCGTTTCGTTCTTCAATCCGAAAAGGGGGTTTTCGTTACGTTTAACAGCATGGGGGGGGGGTGGAATTCTTAGAAATCAGGTAGTATCTTCGTTCCGCTATGAGGCAAACGGTACATGAGGTGAGGCTGGTTCATGAAGTTAGATTGAGAGCTAATCGTCGGGTTGTCATGATGATGGATTGCAGAATGGAAAGTTGAGGAAAGATTCGCTATTAGGGTGTGGATGGGTTCAACACAAAGTTCTTTGTGGAGAACAGATCTGGGGATGTACCTGGGAGCTCTGGCTATGACTCGAAGCGCTTTATTTTGAAGTCTTTGAATATCATTTAATTGTGTGTTACTGACAGATCCCCAAATGGGGCATGCATACGTTAAGATGGGGCGAAGATATATAGGTTTTGTAAATAAATATCCGGATTTTTAAAGAGAGTTTGGATTTCCTTCCAATCAGTACGTTCTAGAGAGACATTTTTAAGCTAACTGTAAGTAGAGATTGATTGATTAATGAAAACCTGAAAATTATTTTATTATTTTAGATTCATAAAAATTATCTATTATTAAAAAATGATGACTTTTTTTTTTACTCAAGCATCAAAATAGTTTTCTTTTATTGTTTAAATTTATTATTTTTTTACTAAAGCAATATTGTTTTTGATATGTCATGAATAGAAAC
>BMAO01020796.1:0-38359 GCA_019973975.1 Trichonephila clavata | reverse complement strand
TCCTCTGGCCCTGACGCCGTCTCGGCGAGAGGTCAGGAAGAGACTTCCTTCATCCGTCTCTTTAACGAAGAGGAGTTAGAGGCTTAGACGACGGATCTTGATGAGGACGTAATGCTGAGGTGTGATAGACCACAATAGGAACATCAGGATCCTCAAGATTGGCCACCTCAAATGTGGTAGGAGATCGTTGGCTCCTACGAAATCTTCACAATTACAATTATTATAGTCTGTTACAGTGTACATTTATGGTCTTGTATTTTGAAAAATTAAAAAAAAAGACAAACAAGTTCTTTGATTATTAGGATCTTCTTTTATTACATCACCTCTGTGCTTTAACATGTGGGAATATTTAAAGAAAAGATATTTTTCATTCTTATTTATATATAAAGGAAATCTAATTTGTGCTTTTAAATTCCATATTTATATCAAAGTACGTTTTAAATTTTTTGGTGTTGAAAATTTGAATTGAAAAAAAGATAGTATATTAATCACTAGATTAAATCTTGTTATATATATATATATAAACAAGTAAAATTCTCTCTTAAAAATATCGATTGTTAGAATGTGAATAAATTGAAGTATTGTTTAAAGAAATTGATGGAGATTGTATTAGTTAGAGAATTAAAATTTTTAAAGATATTTGATATTCTTATATGAAATAACTTCTTTTTGAGCTATATCATTTCGTATTAACTTCACAAAATGTCATACGAAGGCGGGTCAATAAGTCTTAAGAAAATCTAAGAAATGGCACTCGTAGCATCACTAATGGTATGTTTTTAGTAACCTTCATTCCTCACTAGGTATCAAACAAAATTTCTGTTATATTCGTGGAATGATTTCGTTTTTATTGTCAGTTGAAGAAAAGAGTTTTTTTATTGAAAAAAAAAATGGATAAACGCGAATTTCGAGTGAGGATTAAACATTTCTGCTTAAAAGGTTTAACACCGAAATAAATTAAAAGCCGAGTTGGATGCAGTTCATATCACATCTGCTCCTGTGTTTGAATTTACTTACAATCGGATAAATGAGTTTAAACGTGGACATCAACAAAAGACGAACATCGTTCAGGACGTCCCCTGGAAGTGAGTACACCAAAAATGATCGATAAAATCCACGACATGGTGTTAAGTGACCGAAGAACAAAATTGCGTGAAATTGCTGAGGTCACAGTGTTGTCAAAAGGTACCATCCTTTCAATTTTGCATGATAAAGTAGCATTGAAAAAAAAATATCTGCAAGAGGGGTGCCGCGCTTGCTCTCTGTTGAGAACAAACACAATTGTGTGGCCACCTCTTGTAGCGCAGACTTAGTAGATGTAGATGAAACATGGATACAGCACTACACTACGAGTTGAAAAATAGTAAAAACAGTGAATTTTAAGAGAACCGGTTTCAGAAAGGGCAAAGACGGTAAAATGAGTTTGAAAGCTCATTTCTACGGTTTCTTGGGATGCACATGGAATTATCCTCATCGACTATTCGGAAAAATGACAAACGATCACTGGACAGTATTATGGGTCGTTAAGTGAGCAAATAAAAGAAAACCATCCTCAATTGAAGGGAAAATAATCCTCTTCCTCCAAGACAATGAACGAGTGCACACATGCCTAGTGTCAATAGCTAAAATTGAGGAATTCAAATTGGAATTAATAGACCATCCACCGTATTCACAGGCTTAGCTCCGAGTGACTTCTTTTTATTTCTAAATTTTAAAAAAATCGTGGCAATATTTAGCATCTAAGGAGAGCTTGACTTAAAATAAACTCAAACGTCCAAATTTGGGAAGGAGGTCACCACAAGATGGTGCCACAATGAAGTAGCTCTCACGTTTGGAAATTAACCGTGTCTACCAAGGCTAAGTTGCTACAATGCAGCTCCATTGGGGGGGGGGACAACTTCCGGAGCGTCACCGGAAGCATGTACAGCATGTTTTTACATCTATTTTCACAAAATTATATTTGAAGATTCGATTCGTGATACATCGGTGAAAATGAGATGAACATACAAAAAAGGAAGGTATTGTACAATTCCCGCACACTTTTTCCATGTGTGTGAAAAATTCCCAATTTATTCTTCATGTAGAGAAAAAGATAGAGAACAAATATAAACGAAGAAGATAATAAATGGGATCAAGAGAATGAGTTAAAACAGCTCGCGGGAAAATACGAACAAAGAAAATAAAACTCAGCTCTCTTGTTATTCCGATAGAGTATCACACGCGAAATGGCGTCTAATGGAAACATTATGCAGTTGAAAACTTCAAAAATCCACGCCTTATCGTTCTGACACCTTTTTTTTCCTTTTCCCTTCCCCCTTTCCTTCGCCTTTCTTTTCTTATTTTGTTCTTCATTGTTCGAATTTTCACTTCGAGTGTAATGTGGCAGAATGTACGAGCAACGACTCCGGAATAAGTGAAGTGGACTGAAGAGATGCGAAACAAGAAACACGTCATTGTTTATTGCAGGACAGAATATATTTTTATCGTCCTGTCGATATTCTGCAGTATTGGATGCTCTGAATTTGTAGTCGGGAAAGGGAAAATGAATTCTTTTGGGGGAAGCCGATATATTTTTTTTTACTCCCTTTTGTTTTCTTTCATTTATATGAATAGTAATGAATCGTGAAAAATTATGCAATGGTTTTCGTTGTTTTTTTTAACGCGCATATAGATATATAAAAAATCAAATGTAGGCCAGGAATTTGATTTGTAATTTAAATATGGAATAAATTTTAAGATTTTGCTTCTAATACTTAGCGATTTTACCTTTGGCAATTACTGTATATGTCAATACATAAATAAAATTTCAAAGAGGGAAAAGGTTTTAAGAAATATAAAATATAAGATTTCGGTAGGTTGTGACGGATCTATACGCGTCCTTATACTAATCATCTTGGGAATAATCAATCTTCTCCTAAGTAGAAGGCTTGATATGCAAATTAAGTTTATTATATACAGTTCTAGTTCGCCAGTTAAGGAGAGTTAGTGAGTTAAAAAGTGAAGAAGGATAGATAGTAGAAAGTTAAAAGGTTAGTTAACTAAAGGTTACAAGAGAGATACAAGGTGAAGAATATCGCAAAAGGTTAGAAAAGCTTTGTGAGAGATTAAAGATAGAAAGTTGTTATTGATAAATTAAACGTTAATATTGATTAGAAGACTGCCTACAGTTCAGATATTGTCACCTTCATATTACGTTTGATATTTAAAGCATTAAAGATGTTAAGCGGCCATTAATTACATATCTACGTGTAAAGTAATATTGAGGTAGAAGAACTATTATTATAAAGTGTTTTAATAAATGTATTCTCCCAAAACGCCACTCTTGTCCACTCTCTCCGTTGACTAATTGGAGCATCCTATTTATTGTGTTGCATTGAATTGTGTTTGAATCGATTCAAGTGCTAAATAAAGTAATTGGAAACTATCAGGTCGAATAATCCTTCACTTCTTTCCACACCTTTAGCTGGGTCACAGAATAGACGGGTGGTGGGTTATTACAAGGTTTTTCAAATTAAGATTTGTGCATCTGAGTTTGTCTTATATTTAGAGTAAGAAAAACATTTTACTGTGATGTTTTATATTATTTTTTCTTAGGATATAGTAATGTAATTTAGGAATGTAATACAGTAATGTATATATAATAGAATGAATAGTTTTTGAAGATATATTTAATGATATACATAGAATTATGTAGTAAAAATAAGAAAGTTTAATGCAGAGATAAATCTATCTTGGACTGTTTTCATCGACTGATTTAACCAGTTAACTGGGATTGACGATTATACACGTCAAGGAGGTTTACAGGATTTTGTATCATGACGAGTATACTCGTCATGATACAAAATCCTGTATCCTCCTACGCATGACGAGTATACTCGTCATGATACAAAATTCTGTAATCCTCCTGTATCCTCCTACGCATGACGAGTATACTCGTCATGGAGAAGTTAAGGAAAAAATTCTGTTTAAATAGCCAATGTTACTACTTTTTACGCATGACGAGTATATTCGTCATGCGTAAAAAGTATATTTAAATTGTTTTGACTATTTAAATTGTAGTTTTTGAGAAAAACAAAATATATACTCTCAAATTTCAAGTTGCTTAGAATATTTTGAGGGCAAGCCGGAGTAAAAAAATATATGAAATATTGAAGATTAACTCATGCGTCCGCGTATACACCGGCTGAAGCAGCTCATAAGTTGGTATAACGAATTTATTTATTTGGGATCATAATGCATTTAGATATTAGTCTAAAAAGGGCAAAAACAATAGTTGGAAACTTCATTTATAATAGGGTTCATTCAGGTATGGTCAGCTATGAGACAAATGCGTGACGCCGAACAGGCGCTGAGTCCATTGATAGCTGCTGACCCGAAGTTATCTAACTATCGAGTGGTGTAAATGCCAATTGTTTGATGTTAGAACCTTGTGTTGACATTAGAGTAAAGGCCCAATGCCGTGCTGCCAAAATAACAGTTATTTTATTGGGGTGGGTAAGGTAAAGATGCTTTCTGGAAAGAGGACTGTGATCAACCTTACAGCACCTACTCCAGAGCTTCTTTAGTGTCAAGACAGGTAGAATATATTTTATCAAAAAAGAAGGTTGTTGTTGTGTGTTTCATTCTGGTGTACATATGAAAGACGAGAGATAGACGAACAGAAACATACAGTACGATCACACAGAAGAATATAGACTTTTTATTACACAAACGATGATCCAGCATAAACAGAAGGGGTGCGCTGCTTTCCATTCGAGACGGGAATCCATTGCAGGCGAAAGCCGCTTCTTTTCCCGGAAAATACATCCATACCTTATTCGGGATTCGGACCCGAGCCCACTCGGTTACAAGCCGAGGGACATATCCACCATACTGGCTGGGCGGCATCAAAAAAGAAGGTAGTAAATCAAAGTGAATTTAGGACTCTCAATCCGTGAATTTCGCCGGTCTCTAAAATTCATGGATAACCATAAAATTTACGGTTGGAAAGACTATCGGCCGCATGAATCCGCGACTGAGCTAAATTACTTAATACAGTGCTACTCAAACTTTCAATATTTGCGACCCAATATTCAATAGTAATTTTCTTCGCCCCCCCTCCATACAAAAGCAATGTATTTAATTCAATAATACTATACTTTATCGCTTAGTTACAATGCGACTTCATTCTCTTAAGTGACACTGGCGTGTATAAACATCTCTCTCAAAAAAAGCGTTAACTTTCTCGGACGTATATATACGTCTTTCCGAAGTACGATCTTTTCTGTGCACTGCATCCATAGAACTATTCCAAACGCTTTGAAATGCAATAAGAAGACCTTGACAATGTTTGCGAATGATTTACTTATTTCAGAGTGTTTGCTTATGTATTTCTTTTCTTCCCTCCCCTAATACTTCTTATACGCGTAAATACGTGGAAAACGGAGATATTGGGAAGCGAATCGCGTAAATTTTAATCGGCAGAAAACGCAATAAACAAAAATTAATGGTACAACATATGTACCACTAAGCATGAAAGAGTTAAGACCGTACAAATTACCGAGATAAGTGTTGATTTTTGTACATAATTTTATATATGACAAGAGACCATGGGCTCCATAATAAGGACCATATAAGCTTGTTCTTAACTTAGTTTTGTTAAATTTGTTATAAAATATACATTTTTCAGAGTATTGATACATTTACAACTGTATTATATCAGTGTAAATGTGTATTTAATTTTTTTTATTAAATCGAAATCTTTGTTTACTTTCAGTAAATTAGTAATTTTTTCAAATAATCATTTGTTTTCGACAATTCAATTCGCTCGCGCCCCCCTTGTTGAGTTATTACGCCACCCCCAAGGGGCGCATCTCACAGTTTGAGAAATGCTGATTTAATAGCTAAATTACTGTATTACTTTTAGACCAAGTAATCAACAGCTGGAGCAATACTGGAGGAGGAACCTAGGTCAATTTTATAAAATAAACCCACCTTTTTCAAACAGTTGCGCGCTATCAAACAGGGGCGCCACCTTTAACTAGCTAAAAATCACTTGAATAAATTGAAATTCATTCATATTTTTACGTTTTAATCTAAAACAACTTGGTTTGTGTTTATGTGTGAGCAGTGTCATATACTTTTTATACAACTAAATTTTAATGCAAATTCAAAATAAAAATTTATTTCTAGCTTTTTTTTAAAACTAAATCTTGTGTTTATATACCAGGTTAATTAAGATTAATAAAACACAAAAGTTCAAAAAATTCTAAAATTTATTCCGAGCAAAAAGAAAAAAAATCTTAATTTCTTAAAGGAGTATAAGTCTCTTTTCAAATAAACAGGAATAAAAATATTTTATGTAAATTTTAGAGTATCATCTAGTATGCATATGTGAGCTCGTTTCTTAGAACTTATTTTTCTTAAGAAATGTACAATTCTGCGTTTTAAAATATTTAAAAGGAAAACAGATCTTTTTTATTTAAATAAGTTTTTTTTTTTAGTTTCCTTATCAAAGCGAAAAAAGCAATATAAAACGTATATTTTAGCTTTTTCTAGTTGTCTGATAAAGATGATATTAATTAATTATCATAAAGTAAAAGTGTTATTTTTAAAGTTGTATGACTACTGCACAATGGCATTTTAACAAAAATATTAAATTGCTTCGGTACTGCCCCGTTTCGCCGACGTAAATCTTGCCAAGTTGGCGTTATTGGCGACAGCACACAGTGTACACATAAAAAAAATTTTATAACCAATAGTTCTCATTGAATTTTCATCAATTTTTGATATATTTTGAAAAAGATGTTACTGCTAAGAAAAGACCACTTGTTCTGAAAATGTGGTGGTAAAAGGTTACCAGCGGGTATCTTCCGTTTGGCATCCGTTGTAACATTTTGGCAAATTTATCGCCTGCGCCGGCGAAACGAAAAGTACCATTGTGCGTTATGTTTTTGCACTCAACATTTGATTATCTTATGTTGAATGTGTGTAAATGATTATTTAAATTTTTATAAAAATAATAGTGCATGAGGTATTCAAATTTAGAATATTTAGATCTTTAACAATTGTGAAGATCCATTTAAAAAAATTCCAGTGGTATTTTATTAAATAAGGATACATTTCGGGACATTATATTCATACGAATTATTAAGTGGTTTTATCAAAAATAAATAATTGAAAGTAATAAATGCATGTACAAATACATAAATTTATTTTAAAAATAGAAAACGAATTAAGTTTTAAAATGAGTTGTAAATAAATGTTAATTTTTATCTGAACCAGTTAATCACTTTTACGTGAAGAAAATTTAAACTTGCTATAATGATTTTCCTGTAGATTATTTTTAACAAAAAAACTATTTCCGTAAATTATAATTGGACTTTATTTCTTGCCTTTCCTCTTTCTAAAAAAAACAATAAACATAATGCTATCAAAACAATGTTACTCAATAATATTTTTCTAGTAAAATCATGAATAATACTTTATTTTTTGTAAAGGTACTCCAAAATAAAAATATGTCGCAATAAATAGCACTCAACCATATACTACTTTAATTTAAGCTGACATAAAATGAATTGTGAATAACTATTTACTGAAAAGAATTACTAAAATGAAATGAGAATTGTTATTTAGTAAAGATTTTACTTTTCATGCTTCTAAAAGATTTTCGTAAATGCCTGAGTGTATCATTTCTTCATGTATTTACACTGTCTTTACATTTTATTTACCTTCTCTGACAAAACAGAACCTATTTTCCTTTTTATTTTACGCATTGAAGCTTAAGTTACTTTTTTTAAATCGCGCTCTTGGCCTCTAGAGTAATGAAGGTATTTTTCTTTCTTTTTATATCTGTTTAGCGTTACACGGTTGCAGTTTACTTTGCTATCGACTTATCGAAAGAACTTTTCTCAATGAATTTTAATTCTTTCGCTTTTCTGCGAATTTAAATTATTTACAAAAAGCCAAAAACTTGCTATTCCTAGTGTGTTTATTTTTTTCTTCCTTGGAATTCTCTACTTTCGTGAAGCTATTGTTAATAATTTAAATTACTTTCTTTGCACGGCATCTTATTACCTTGGAGTTTTGTTAGTCTTAATACCCTATTCGAGAACACTTTTTCAGGTGTTGCATTCCTTAGATTCTGTTAGATGGAAAAGCAAATAAACATGAAAAGAAAAGAGTCTAATTTTTTTTTTCAGTATGAAAATTTTAAATTAAAAAAAAAGGCGTGGGAGAGAAGGATTTCTTTTTTGTATTTGACGGAGTTTCGTTGATATCAAATATCGTTTGCTAAAAAAGTAGGTGTCTGCTAAAGAACATCTTGTGTTATGATGTTTGCAACATTTTCTGTATTAGCATATGGATTATAGCAGTGGCACACACAAGGGGGGTGTCCTGGAGGTCCGGACCCCCCCAAAGCCCTTGAGCTTTTTTCGATTGATGATAATCCTATATATATCTAACGTAAAACTTATTTAAGTACTTGTAATTAACAATTTATTTTATTAATTAATGCTAATTATTAAATCAATAATTTATTTTTTACTGTTTTTTGTTGACAAAATCGAAAGAATGAATTGGTGTTGTCTTGAGGTATGATACGAGTTGGGGGACTTTCGACCGTATACTCCCCCCCTTGAAAAACTTTTGTGTGCGCTTTATAGGCATTATAACTCATAATTATCTAATTTCTACTTTTTGATATCGAGGACGATACTTAATTTAAAATACATTAGGGAGATTCTAAACTTTTTTTTCCTGAACTTCAAAAACAATTTACGTGGGAAAGATGTTCTGTGGTATATAGATGATGAGCAAATTAAAAAAAATTATGCTGCAAAGGAAATGAAGGTACTGCTACAAAGGAAATGAAGTTTAAGGTATCTGAGCTTTTGATGGTGTTGTTGTCATGTCTTTCCCGAACGGAAGAAATGAAAGTTGCCAGAACCTGAGATAAGTTGGACTTCTACACACCACCTACCTCCACCTCCACAATTTAGCCATAGAACTGGAGGGGAGGGAAATATTCTCCAGACCCAAGCACTCATGGTTTCTGCTGCGACCGCCTACGAGACTTTCGGATCCACTGATTTAACGAGCACGTACACGTTGTGTACTGGGAGAGTATTTGGTGGCATCGGGCATCGAACCCAGACCTTCCGGTTTGGAGTCCAATGCTCTAACCACTAGGCTACCCACAGTCTGCTTTTTTATGATAAAAAGTCATAATCCCTTTTCTTAAAATGAAACAGGTATTTAGTACTTTTAAACATTTATTACTAGGAGAGGACACCTAATAAATTGTTACCGGCTGTATTTAACTGAATTTTTACAGTTAAATTTAAAAAATCAAACCTACTGTCAAAATTATAGCGCACCCTAAAGAGAAGACGGAAAAAGGCTTGAATCAGATCGATTTGATAGTGCGAAGAAAGAGAGCTTGGTTATGAAACGTAGCGCTATTCAGTACTCTGTTATCAGTAGTCATCACTTTTGGTGGTTTATATTGTAAAAAATAATTTTATCTTGAATCTGAAATCATGTAACAAAATTAAGTCCTTTCCATTTTTTAACGAAAATTTTAAGCCCTTTGGGGCAATGTTAAAATTTGAGATTATTTTTTTAATAATTTTTTTATGATCTGCTCATTTTACAGAACATCTTCAAAATGATATTTCTAAGTAAAACAAAATATATATTATATAAATTTTTAAACAAAGTACATATGTTTACCAACGTGCGTTATTATTTGCTAATATGTTCTTTTAAGAGAAATTTGCTGCAAAAATCAAAAGTAGGCAACAGTGAGACGCTAGAATCGGTTGGCTCGAAACATGATAGCATTTATCATGTGACTATGACGTAACATAAGTGTATGTAGAAATCGGTTTAAAAATCTTGATAGTATTTATCATGTGATTATGACGTCATATAAATTTAGCCCTTTTGAGGTAACCGACTACTTGCGACAGTTTTTTTTTTTTAAATGGAGATATGGATTTTTTTGTGGTTTTTAGATTTGTTTAGTACATTTTAAGAAATATATGCTAAAATTAATAAGAGAAAAAGAAATTATTATTACTAAAATGGGTAAAAAATTTACAAAAAAATAACATAGAGCCCATTTTTTACCAAAACTTTATGAGCAAATTTTCAATTTTTCGATTATGTTATTCATTTTTGAAAGAGATAGTTTAATTTTTACAAAAACTAGAGCACTTTATCTTAGTTATTATATGAAATTTCATATAATAGCAGTGATTACATTCACATAAAGGGCAGTAAATTTTGTAATAAAACAGTGATTGATAAATCTGAAAATTAAAACGCTTCTTCTATTTTACAGAACGTACACAAAAAATTTCAGTTATTTATTTTCAAAACTTTTTGAACAATCGCTGTCCCCGTTTGAGCTTTTTCAAAAAAAACACGTTTCGAGTAAAACGCATTTTAAAGTATGACATCTTGCTTAAAGTAATGACATCTGGTTTTATTAAAACACTTGTAGTTTTTGTTTTAATGAACGGAAAATAATAAACTTGGTATTTTTATAAAGCTAAATTGATGGACTATAAAATAAACTCATAAGAAAATGTGTCAATTTTTGGCAAATTTCATAATTTTAGGGTAGTCGGATAACGTATAATCCTTATTGAAATCCTTTTATACACATTTGTCTTATACATTTATTATAATCTTACATTTATAATCCTTTTCATACAACTTTAAAATGCGATCAGTGTTAATCATTCCACAAATTAATTAATTATTTAAAAAATTTAAAATATATCCAGAGAAAATGACCTCTTATTTTTTATTTTTATTTTAGATCGATGGTACTGGTACCAGCAGGCCAAGTCTCAATTGCTGAAGAATCTGGATGACGATCGGAACTACAACGTGGCAAAAAATCTCATCCTCTTCATCGGGGATGGAATGGGAATGACAACAGTGACTACCTCCCGCATTCTGAGGGGACAGAAGAAGGGGCAGACGGGGGAAGAGAGCGAGCTTGCTTTTGACAAGTTCGAATACGTTGCCCTCTCCAAGGTACACTTTTGTTTTTGAAGTTTTGAGTGTGAAGTGTGTGTTAGATGTGATTATTTTTTTGTTAGGGATCTTTTATTTTATTTATTTTTACAGAGTAAAGGGTTTTTGAGATAAAAGAGAGGAAAAGAATAGCCTAGTATTTTTTTTTTCAATATTTCAGGAGCAAAAGGAAATCAGAATATTTCAATATACCATTACTTACAGTATCAAAAACTTCAGTAACTATTTTCTAACTCAACAATGTTCGATGTACTTGACAAATTAATTTTATGGTGATAGAGAAATAAATCGATATTAAAGAAACTATGAATTTTTACAGTTTCACGTGAACTTTACGTTTGCAAGATTTCCCTCTTGCTTTTATTTTTAGATGCAATATCTGGAGTTAGTTCTAACATTCTTTTATAATGTAAGAAATATGCTTAAGTTCTTAAACCATGGACGGTGGACCATTAAAGCTAATTTCTTAAATTGATAGCTTAATTAGCTGAAAATGGAATCAATATAGTAAATTATTATTATATTTCACAATTTAAATATATTTATTTTAAAACTAAATTTCTTAAAGTATTTTTTAAAAATGCTCCTTGTAAATTAGTTAATATGTGTACATAATTTTTGTTTCATATATAGATAAACTGCAGCGAAATATATATGAGCATCAATTTTAAATTCAGAATAAAATTTGATGAAAAAAAGATTAATTTTCTATATTATATGAAATATTTCACCAACAATCGCCCATTCAAGTTATTCAAAACATCTCAAAATATGATCACTTATTTTTTTTTAAAACTAATGCACGAATTTGGGAATTATATCATCTTTCATAAGACGCAATTTGAAATGCAAGAAGCATTTCACTTAATGAAAAGGGAAAAGTTACGAACTAAGACAAATGCATTTTAAACATTTATTTCAATAAACTATAAAAAAAAAAACTATTCAGTAATTTTTAATGAAAATGACAAAATTCTTTGACAGAATTATTCTAGGAATAAAAGGAATATCATTAGTATAAAAAATCAAAATCACAATTTTGGCCAAAATTTGACATTGTGAAGGTCCAGCATCGACATAAGGACTAATAATTATTCTTTACCAGACACTTATTCTTACTTTTTTTTGGTTCTTGGCAGACATTTTTTTAGTTTATGACGAGATTAAAATCTCCTAGTTTCTTTAATCGATTTATACATGATTGAAATATTCAGTATTGACTATCTTATAATTTTTCCAAATTTGAACCGAGTCTTATTGGTACTTACGTATTTTACGTAATTTTACGAATTTTTAATTTTTCCAAGAGTTTATTTCGTTAACTTCGTCTGCGTAAGGTTTCTAAATGACCAAAATTTCGAAACAATATAAGTACATTTGATCTCTCAATTTTTTGCACAATAAATAACTTAATTTTATAAAATTAACATTCTGGAAATTTGCGTGCATTATGTAACTTAAAATATGAAATATTTAATCTTTTATATTCGCTGTAATATGATTTGTTTCGTATGTTGAAATAAGTTTAAAATAAATGGGAAATATGTAAGAATGATGAAGAAAAATTCAATAATATAAGGGAAAAGCAGCAATTTTATGAAACAAAACATAAAATATAAAGCTGCAACAACAACACAGCATGCTTTGTAATAAAATCAGACTTACAAGTCCAAAATAATGTCTATTTTTTACTACATGCACGTTTTTAATTCCTTATTAATTCTATAAGGTTTTTAATACCTGAGCCCAAAAAGAAGTAAGTGTTAACAACCTATCAATGTTTAAAAATATGCATGAACTTTAATAGTAAGAAAACATTTACTTGACTTAAATTTAGTTTTAATGAGCACCTGAACCTGACAGTTTTGACATTTTGATTATGAAAACAGAAAAGAGATTAAAACTACACAGAAAGTGTTCTATATTTCTGCTAAATATTATTTAAATTTTATTCAGGTACATGTATATTTTGGGGATGTTACGTGGATATCATATTTTTTAATAATACAGAAATAGTAGGAATATTTTAAATCGTTGACTGACGGTTGTGTGAAACTTATTTTAATTGGCTTTACTGATGCTAGTCCGAATTTTTTTTATCCCTTTCGTTTTATTTTCAGAATGGCTTACAGGAATATTATTTAATATTTCAGAGTTGTCAGGAAGCTGTCTACTAAATATGGCAAGAAATAGAAAATAATATACGTTAACTATATCTACAGCCCCTTAGGTGTTTTTTTAATCAGACTCGTGTAAAAACTTCGAAGTTATGTTAGCTGAGTCTCTCGCTAGAGACCAGCTAACTATTGTTTTTTTAATTTTTAAACTTGCTATTTTTTATCTTATTCTGAATATTTATATGCATATATGTTGAACAATATAAAAAGACCCGAGGCTGTATTTTCACTAATACATTTTTATAATAATATTATATTAACTTTTTAGCATTAGGATAAGTACGTGTTTAACCACAGTTTAATGGTGTCCACCTGATAATTTTTCAAAACTTAATCATAATCATGTATGAAATATTTATAATACAAGTACACCCGTTCTTTATACAATTGAATTAAAAAATATTACTAACAAATTAAAGAATAAAAATAATAATGAGGTCAAAATTTAATTAATATTAATATTTTTAGTAATTTTAAGGGAGTAGAAAATTAGACTCCAAGGAAAGAAAGGTTTAGCAAAGTCATATAAATAAATGCAGCTGAATTACGTGCCATTTCCCGAGTTCGTCTCTGTCCGAATACATATATAATTTTAGTTATGTACTCAAAAATCATCTTTTACGCAACTGTAGGAGACAATTTTCACAAAAACCTTTTTTAGCGGTTATGTAGTATACAAAAGAAACATGCTTACCCAATTTGAAATCTGTAGGTAAAATAGTTCAAAAGATATGATAAATGAATGAGTCACACTTCTCTTACGAAATTTCACTGACATATTCCCTTTGTGCATCAAACTGTTCCTTGTAAATACATGTACATAGATCAAACTTTAGGAATTAATTTCATTGCTGATAAAAGCAAGCATAAGCAGTTTGACTTTTTCTTCGTGTTTCTTTTTGCCTTTATTTCACGTCCTCGTTATTTCCTCAAACTTGAATTTGAAATGGGGGACCAATTTACGGAGAGTATAAAGTAGCTCGTAAACTTGTTCGCGATTATTGAAAATAGTGTTCATTTAAACCTGATATCTTGATGCATGAATGATTCTTAAAAATTAATCAATTGGCAAAAATGTAATAAGCATTCCTCTGCAACAGTATACTGAAAAATATATTCCAACAAGCTGTTACCTTCCCCTTCCTTGATGGGTATGTTATCTTGTGTGAGACTATATATTAAGACGTTAATTTATTAATTAGGAGATCCGGGGGAATCTCTCAACTGTGTGACCCTGGATATAATTGCCCTCATAAACCGAATAGTTGCAACCCAAGGAACCTGCACTTTGAAAATGAATACTGGCCCAGGTAGACATCTTCGGCAATGAGCAGGCTCATAACCTTGCCAAGAAGGCCCGAAATTCCCTTCAACTTTCTAATAGCCTTACCCTTTCCGATGCTGATGCAATTGTCAGACATAAATTCTCCTCCCATCCAGTTAAGAAGTACTTCATTCTAGATCTTAATTGCAAACGCGTAATTTTTCTCCATAGCCAGACTACGTATAAAACACTGTAAATGAATAGATGAAAAGAATCCCTGACGTCCAAAGACAATACTTGTCACTGTCCTGATATTCAACTTCCTTTAAATCTCATTTTTAATCGTCCTTCCATATTGGCTAAACTTCACAACATAGACCTAAGCTCAATGGACCATCAACTGCTTTGTTCGTCAAATGTCTTCGATATTGCTAGAACCATTTTGGACGCCTTCGGCACCAATTTATTTTTTGGCGCTACTTGAACTAGACAACAACTACAAAAAGTTATTGATTTCTAAACCCTAGAATTAAGCTTTCAGTTGTGCTGAAAAGCATTCTTAGATCTCTCGCCTATTGGTATAAAAAGGATAGGACTTGAATTTCTAAGGCGAAAGTAAATTTATCGATTACGCCTCATAACCCTCCCACCCCGCGGGTCGATTTCCGCAAAAGCCATTTATAGTGGATCTCTGCTCTCCAAAAGAAACATATCTTCCAAATTTAAAGTCTCTAGGTCTATCAATTCAAAAGTGGGAATTTTAATTATCTGTAACGCTTCGTAAGCCCCTCTCCTCCCTTAGTAGGCGTCGATCTCCACAAAAATTCGTTCTTTAAGGGATATCTACTAGTTAATATAAAGATGCTGGTCAAATTTCAGGTTTTTTAAATCTAATAATTCAAAAACAGGAATTTTTAACCTTTTATGCACTTGTAACCAAACCCCTCTTCGTAGTCGATTTTTAAACAAATTATTCTTATTTGATCTTTACTCTAAAAAAAAGAAATACGTATGCCAAACTTCTGCTCAATAGGTCTAATAGTTCATAAACGAGATTTTTTGTCTGTAACGTCCCTTGAGAGTTGATTTCCACAAAATCCGCTCTTGACTGATATCTACTCAACCAAAAGGGACATGCTTGACTAATTTCAAGTTTGTAAGACTAATAGTTCAGAGATCTCGCGATGAATGAATGAGTTGTTTTTTTCCCCTATATGTATATTTACGATAAAAAAGTGTAAGTTACTTAACAATATTTGATTATTTTTTTCTTATAATTTAGACTTACAATACAGACAGTCAAGTTGGAGATTCGGGAGCATGTGCTACAGCGCTTCTTTGTGGAGTGAAAGGACGATTCGAAACTGTGGGTTTGGATGATAGCGGACGCTATGATAAGTGTCAAAGCAGTTTTCAGTCCCGCATACCGTGCTTGGCTGATTGGGCTCAAGCGGAAGGTAAGGAGTTCAATTTTCACAAAAATTTTGTTCTGGTGGTTGTGTTATGCATATATTATAAATTGGTTTTTAAAAAAATTGTTAAGTTTTTTATGTTTTAAAATATTTCAAGTTACAATATCCTGTTTTTGTTAAAGGCTACTTTGAAAACTAAATTTAGTAAATTATTTATATTCGAGAAGCATTTGCACTCTATTTTCATCGTGGAAATCATCTTATTAACATAAAATGAAATTCACCTTTTAAGAAAATAACATGCAGTCGGTCCCCGATTTAACGAATTCATCGGACATAACATTATATTCATCATTTCGTGGTTATTCGTAATACCGGGGTTGAAAACATGTAAATTTTTAGTTAAGTAGGGTGTTCGGTAAATCGGGGTCTGACTGTATCCGGCATTAAGCTTTTTCAGAATGTCCAATTCCGTATGGACTTTCATCTAAGCCACACCCCAAACTCTCAACAAATTTTTGTGAAAAATGAAAAGTAGTGTAAATTGTTTTATTGCTATTCATTTTTATGAACTAAAAATAAATTTAAAATAAGAACTAATAAGAAGTGAAAAATTAGATATTTTATCAGTTTTTTGAACTTTTAAACGTATACATGAACCTATAAATTCTCTAAATACCCCATCCAACAAATATTTTGCCTTCTATTCTAACCCGCACCCGATATTCAGTAGCATTAACATTGGAAAAAAAGTGCGGCTTAGATTCGAGTAAATACGGTAAATCAATACGAATCAACTAACCAAACATTTATCGCCTTAATTCCTGAATTTTTATCTTACTTCGCCCATCCCTCTGTGTAGACAATCAATTCTACAACAATGCATTTTAAACTCGAACGCACAAACACACAGAGCCCATTTTGGAAATTTTAAAAGCCAAATAATCCAATTTCCTCCTATCACCGCAGCTCTTTTCAGACGCAACAACGGCCAATTACGAATGCAAAAATAACCCCCCTTTCGCACCCATTCCAGTCGTGTCCCAGAAACCAATAATCATTCCGCGTCTTATTTCAAAATCTTTTCCGGGGCGCATCTTTTGTTGTGACAGCACTCTCACTTTTGCGCACAGATCCCTTAGGGTATCGGAATTTCGAGTAATTAGTCATCTCACTTGGTAGCGAAAACGGGACCTATTAAATCTTCCGGACAGTTTGTTCCTTCCTGTGTAAAACTCGATAATAGCGCTAATTGAATCGTCAATCAATGGGAAATTAATTCGATTTGCTTCGCCCCGTTCCGTGGTTGATGGGTTCTGAAGGAGGGGTTGGGAGTTGCTCGTGGGGGGAGTTCGAGAGACAATTTTATTCTGTGTCTACAGGGTGTGAAGACCGTCTCTTCACGCATAAGGAGGTTTAGATGAAGTGAAAGGCGAGTAAATATTTCTTAATGTGAATATAAGATGAGTTTCTCGAGAAGAAAGTGGATTATTGTTTAATAGAAGTTTGGATAATTGTTCAGAGGCACACAAAAGGGAACCACGGCGATACTGTAACAAATTATATAGAGAGAGCCTGTTTACTATGATATATTATTAAACTAGCGAATAGAGATAAAAGAATACATGAATTTAAATGCTTTCAACTCAATTTCAGATATTAAGGGATTTTTTACATCTTTTTGGCACTTCTTTAGCTTAAAAAAATCTTCAAAAAGAAAGCAATAAATTTTTATACTATTATGAATTTTGTGTAATGAATTTTTACAATAGTGTAAATCAGAGGCATGGACGACTTCTAATTTTTTCATGGTGTTGCGGTCCACCCAGTGTCGTAGGTGTGGTGAGCTAAGAAAAAGTCTACAATGTTTATTATAACTTAATAATTAATACGCAATATGTATTTACCTACATAACTACAATAATATAAACTTACTGTTTTCAGACCACGTTTAAAGCAAGACGCAAGATACAAACATAATAATAATAGCTACAAATATAACAGTATCAAATGACTTATTTTGAATTGTTTCGTAATGAATACAACACTTTAGATAAAAGTTAGGGCTCATATTCAATAGAAGACTTAGTCTGCATACTGTTAACCAATCTTGAATATTTTTATTTCTAATGAGCTGCGGATTGGTGATTTACCATTGCAGACCTAGTACATTCTCCGGGAGATGGTATCTCTTTTTAGTGCTGCACCCTATAGGCGGATATCAATCGCCACATGTAATTTTGACACCCAATTTCCTCCACAGATAGAGGCACCTGAGCTCTGACAATGCAAACATATACTAGGATATAATTTTGCTTAGAGCATCCAAGCCAAATAGATACTCTAGGGATCTTTTACATGTAGAAAATCCACCGACTTGGGCCGGGGTCGAACCCGCAACCTTAGTTGCAGAAGGCTAACGACAAACGAACCACCCACCCAGATGGCTCAGTCTTGATTATTTCGGTATATATTTACTATCTGGTAATCTTCAGGTGATCACTCCAAAATATCTTGGTAGTCCACTTGTCGACCGAGATCGACTTAATGCCCACCTCTGGTGTAAATAATTTATATCTAGACGTGTAATACGTTTATATTACTCTATGTTATATTAATTTTATTTTAAAATATTATATTCGTAATAACACCGTTATATTCGCAAGCAACATTATTCCTTTCATTATAACGGCGATATCTTGACTATAGAGCCAAGTTGGCATCATTTTTAGCTACCACTTTGGCGATTTTGGTGACCGTATGGATTCTTCTGGATATTGGTTTAGTAATCTATTAATATCACAAAATTTATGACGCAAGCAGAATTTTCTCGAAAGATCCTTAAGGCGTATAAGTAGGGAATTGCTCACCGAAACTTGGTATTTTTTACTAGCAATTAATAGTATTGCCTTGACCGTTGAAAAGTCGACCAGCGATTAGTGATTACATTGGTGGTTGAGTAAGACGAGCGAGTATTCGTGAATAATCTTTCACAAACTTGTATTTTAGACACTGGTAGTTGTGTCTGAGCGCTGTTGGAGGTTTAAAAACCTTCTGAGATTTATTCTACGAATTTTGTTGTGTATCCTGTATTTCAAGGACTGTTTTTCGACAATCTAATCACTCCTAAAGAACTGTTTTGTTCTCTGCGACTGATTGCGTAAAATCCCCGAACCGTGATCTACGTAACAAAACTTATTCACCTACAATATTTGATTTATCCTTTGCAATTTCTATACACTTCAAAAACTTAGTAATTAGTAAAGGAGTAAGTAGGTAGTAAAGGAATAAGTCGTACATCGAATTCCTGGATTTTGTGACACAAATTTATACAGTATATATTATATATTATACTATATAATATAGACAATATTACATAGTTTTATCCAGCATTTCTCAAACTGTGGGGTTCGCTCTCCTAAGGCACAGGAATATTCAAAAGTCAAAAATAAATGATTATTTTAAAGAATTATTGTTTTACTGAAAGTAAGCAAACAAAATACATTTGGGCTATAGGAAATAAATGCACACTTCACTTATATAATACACTTATAAATGTATCAGTACAGCACAATATATTTTATAATTTATTTAGCAATACTAAGTTAAGAACAAGTTTTATAATTACCATTGATCCCATGAGCTTGTCATATATAAAATTATATACAAAAACAACACTTATCTTCATAATTTGTACCGTAAAAATTAATCTCTTAACTGCCGATTAAAAAAGATACGTGATTCTCTCCCCAATACCACAGTTTTCCACGTAGAAATGCGTATGTGATGTATTGGGGTGGGTGGAGAAAAGGAATACATAAGCAAATCCTTTGAAATAAGGAAGTCCTTTTCAAACACTGTCAAGGTCTTTTTATAGAATTCCAAAACCTTCGGAATAATTTTATGAATAGCAGTGCACAGAAAACTTGGTACTTCGGAAAGACGCATATATACGTCTCTGAGGCAATAAACACTTTGGCTGAACGTGACGTTTATTTATGCCTGGGACACTTAAGAGGTTAAAGTCGTATTGTAGCTTTAGTGTCAAAGTATAATATTATTGAATTCAGTTTATTGTTATTGTCTGGAGGGATTAGGGACGATGAAAATTATGATTGAATATTGGGTTTCAAATATTGAAAGTTTGAGAAGCACTGGTATAATCTGATTGGGTTAAATAAGATTTCTGAATTTAACCAACCAGCATTAGCGAATTACTTAGTGAGTTATTCGTAATGGGTCTTGTAGTTGTGAATCACGTTTAGGAGATGAGGTCAACATCTAAACGTGTACCTCATTGGTATATATATAACTGTGCTACCTCTCCTTACTATAACGTGCAAAGACATATAGATTCAGGTCAATTTAACATTGTGATCCAATGTTCTACAAGGTGGTCTTAAGAACATATATATATAAATCAGGACATTTTAACTATTTAAAGCTAACTTAATTATTGGTATATAGTTTAAATTTTTTCACTATTTTAATGTAAAGATTGTACTTATCAGATCTAGAATCATTATTCAAATTTTACTCGAATTATACGAAATTTTATTTTGTTTAATTATAATCGTACTTTCAAAATAAGTATTTTTAATCACAATCACGATGCTAATAATTCGGTGAAAAACGGATGTTTGGTGAAATAGCTTATGATACTAAGCCATGAATTTTGAATTATAAAGTTAAAGCTTACTCTTGCAGAGAAAATTCAGAAAACTTTACCTCATGCAACGTAAAACCGTTTTGAGATCTAGAAGAACTTTCGTTTTGAATTCTTTGTTAATCTGCTTGGCTGCTTTTGAGGGTATGATACGAACCGAAGACCCATGAATACATGATTTAGCTTAAATTCAATCTATTTGTCTTGATGTTACACCTCTCTCTTCATGGTACACTAAAACCAAACTAAAAATATCTCGCCATTTTTAAACAAGTTGCTGGAAAGGCGATCATGTTCCGAAGTGGATAAAACAGATGAAATATTTCCCAATTAAATTTTTGTAAAGTAAAACGCCAGACGCAAATGATGAAATTTTTGTTTCTATGCGGTAGCCTTACCTTAAGAAAACATATTTTTTCTTTTCGTTTGTTATATTGTTTGTTATATTTATTAGTTTCCCTTTCTGCACTATTTGTTTTTGTTTATTTACTTGGAAAATCAGTGGGAAGAGAAATTCGTAAGCGGCTGATTTCAGGCTGCTGGTTCAGACATCCCATTAACGGATTTTAAATTTTACTAACTATTCGGAAACCTCGATTCTGTCATTTATTTTGAAGGAATTAAATCCCTTTTTTTCCTTTTAGGATAAAAGCTGGATTCAAAACACCAAAATGTCAAATAATTAAGTTGACTTGTGCGAGGCTAGTGGAAATTTTTTTTAAAAATCCGTTTTTCGGAAGATTTTTCGCCAAGGTTAGCGAATCTGTGTATAAGCTGAACACTTTAAATTTAAAAAGAAGTTCCAAAATATCTCAGCTTTTACACGGAAATATTCGACATATATATATATATATATATATATATATATATATGCAGTCCCATTTTTTTAAAACTTTCTTATGAGTAATTAATGTAATTTAATATTCTGTTTTAAGCAATTTAAAAAGGGAAATAAATATTTTATTTTATATAATATAATTCTTTTATTTATGTATTTCAGCAATTCCGTTGCCAATTCATCTCTCTAGTAATCTAGCAAACATAAAGTTTTAATACAGTTTAGTGAAATGTAGTTGAATTAACCGTTTTATATGCAAGATTAAAAAAAGAATTTTAAATTCACTAAAAAAATAATTGATTTTTTTTAAAAATATGAAGCCTTTGATTTATTTTTAAGTGCTAGGAATTCAATCCTTTATTTAGAATTCAAATTTAGATTTTTATTCGAAATATAAATCATTTCTAATTCATCTTTGTCGAATTATTTTTGCTTATCAATCTCAATGACATGCCCACTAATTTAACTTTTTACTCTCTCCTATCTTCTCAAATTGTTCTCGAACTATTTTCAAAAGATAACTAATTTTTCAAAAGGGTCCAAGACTTCCAAAAAACGTTAAAGATCATTAAACATTCACGTCACTTTCGAGGATCATTTTCTATTTATAATTAGGAAAATTCCTCGCTAGAAAGGGGAAAAAACCGAATAGAAGGGAAACGTTTCCTGTCACATCACATCAATAGGAAAGGAATGGTTGCAAAAAACGTCACCTTCTTAAAATAAATTAAAGAACTTCTTCGCTGGTATGGTGATTTATTTTTTTTTTAAAAAAAAGAACTTTGGAAGACTTTAGCAATCACCGATAAAGTTTCCAATTTGAATAGCACGGTAAATATTTAACGAAGTGTTATTCGAAATTTGGAATTCTTTCCACTGTTTTTTTCAACAAACGATAATGTATTCAAGGAGCATCACTTCCCACCTCTCCTCTTTGATTTCAATTTTTTCCTCGTTGCAACTCCAGGAATTCTGACTTCACTAAAAAAAGTGCAATGTGAAAAGTTAAAAGTTTCAATGCTGTGGGAAGTGAATTATACCCACACGAAAAAATGCACTTCCACCAAAATACCAATTTTTAAAAAAAGTTGTTTTTTTTGTTCAATGTCTGCAAAAGAATTAAGTAAACTTTTTTTTATATATGTTTTTAAAAAAAAGCTATATATACTCCCCCGTCCTATTTTAACCTGAGTATGCAAGGTGATTTTACTTTCGTACTAACATCTAGTGTTGCAGTTTTTGAAATTGAAAACTTTTGGCGTGCATTTTAGACCTGATTCACTTCCTCAACCTCCTAAATGGTCAATTTTTTTCCCAAAATGTTCCAATAAAAAAGGCACTCTTTTTGTTGCTTATGACTATGCATAATACTTGTAAAGTTCTTCCCTGCGTCTCTAAAGGTGTGGGATAATTGGAAGGAACACTAGCAATATTTCAACAAAACAATCTAATTTATTCACAATATTAACCCCGCATCACTAGCGTGAAAAAAACGACCTATAGCTCTCGCATAGGGGTGTGTCATACCCAAGGGTGTTTACATTGTGTTTTTACCATAAAATTTGTATACAAAGGTTAAAAAGGAAGAAAAGTAGGAAAGACAACATGTTTATTACATTTTTGACACGTAAATTTAGTTTTTCTGTTCTTTTTATAAGGGCATTCAGTGCATTGTTTGTACACTCCTTTAATCGCGTCGTGAGTGAGTGCGATGTTTTCATTGGATCTTAATTTTTTTTTTAATCTGTACCTTTTTCAAACTAAACATATAGGAGTAAACTTCTTTATTACTTAAATTTAAAAATTTTGAATTTCTTTTTTATTTTCTCTTATTTTGTTCCGGCAATAGTTTTTTTTTCAAAAATTCATCTGAAAGTGGATAAGATGTGTACCAGTTATCTCCTTCAAAATTACATTCTTCTGAAATGTTTTTGTGACTCTACATATAAAACATTTATTTTCAACAGTGTCTCCCTTTTTTAAATCTGGATCGATTTCTATGGATGAATCGTATTTGCTGTTATACTCTTAGTTTGATTTTTCCTCGTCATAACCGCGAAGAAAATTTCTTCATTTGAAAATACTGTTGTACTATATTAAATACTGTATCTACTAAATTATATAAATATCACATTTCTTCATCATAACCACAATAATACACCATAGCATAAGGAAGATTTAAAACGTGCTCATGCATTCAGAACTGTAACGGTGATTCACGCGCAGGGTATGACATACCCGAAGAGGCGATATCCAAAAACATATATTTAGAGTTCTCCTACAAACTAGGCCCCCTCAAAGGATATGACCTTAATGTCAGCTACACGAGAAACTATCCATTTTCCAAAAAACGGTTTAGAAGGAACGCTGAAAAAAGTTAGACGGGGGGTGGGTATGACACAACCTGCGCGAGTAGTGCCGGGTTAATCACAACTCAAATTCAATCGATCCAGTCTAAGAGATGAACCCAATTTATAACTATACCGACAATTAACGAAGGTACGCTAGATATGAGAAAACTTTAACACTAAACACACTTATTCAAGGTGATAACTTTGACTTCTTAGCTATTTAATCTGGATTCACTCTCCAGTGACCATTCGTCACCTGAAGTAATTCAATTATTAAGTACTAAATATCCGCGATTCACATTTAATTTGATTAATCTCTGCTCCAATAGCAGTCTATCCTATCTCTCTCGCTAACCTGAAAACCTAGACTATATATAGTAGTCTTGATTAACATAATCACGTTTTCTTCGAAGAGGAGTTTTATAATAAAATAATTTTTAAAGACCAGAAATAGTAGAAGGAGCGTGGATAGAACCGTCACACATACTTAAAATAAAATTCTTCCATTTTCGCATTCTCTTAATTTAATTTTAAAGTTTTTACACTATTTTCTATTTTATAATTGTGGAATACAAAACTCCCTGAATATTTGCTTTTTATCTGTACACTCTGCATGTTATGAAAAAGGTTTTATATTATCTTATAAGAATTTAGCTCATATTTACAAAAAAAAATTCATGTTCGTACATTTTTTTTTTAAACGGTTGAAGATTTCGTGTGCGCGTGCACACACAATTTGAATCATGCTGTGATACTAAATCTTACAGATCAATGGGGACGAAGATAATATCGGCTTTCCATTTTCATTTCTTCTCAAGAAAGAAATGGCACATCGCTTTGCCAATTCTGTTCTTTATCGAATATTTTCAAAAATCTAAATTCCTACCCTTCAATGAAAAATTCCCGCCTTCACCACAAAGAAAATACCGCATGAAAAGCAATTTGTCAAGGCCTGGTGGTCAAGGCTGGCCTGTCATGAATTCGAGCCCAGTACCACTAAAGACCCACCAAATAGGGAAGCGATGCACGTTAAATCTGTCGAGAACTCAAACGTCCTCCCGTCAATGTGGTAGTTAGGAAAGGGGGGTGCTAGCTCAGGTATCGTCCTCGTCACTTGACCATGGTTCAAAATAACGAGATCCGTCGCCAAAATCCCTCGTGTAGCTGAACAGTGTGACGTTAATATTCAATCACCCATGGTACTCTCAGTACCATGGGTCTCTTAAGGGGACTGGGCATTTTTTCAATTTTTTTTATTTAAGGGCTTTAAAATATCATTTGGGAAAATTATAAACAGTTACTATAAAACAAAGAAATTTTACCAAGAAAAAAAGTTATACAAAAAAAGTTCTCATACAAAAAAATTTAGGCTTCTAAGTCTATTAATAATAATTTTAGGGATCGATTTTGCAATAAACAAATTAGTTATGAAAAAAAAATCAAAATGTATACAACAATATAAAAAGGCTAAGAAAACATGATTTGTGCTACATTTTCTTTTATAAAATTTTTTCTAATCAAAATATTGAAAATAGATAACTAATTCTATTAAGCATATTGTAATGAACATACACACCAAAATTCAAGTTGTTTGATAAATATCTATTGAAGTTTTGTACTCTTAAAGATTGTGTTTTCATGAAAAACTCAAACTGAGAAACCGTAATTTGAAGAATACAAATCAGTAAATAAGTATCAAAACAATATATAAATTTTGTAATAATTTTTCAATCTATTGTATAGATGTATATCTTTAAAATAAAGCATAATACAATACAATTCAATTTCAAAACATTAAACAAAAATATCAGCTTTTTATTAAAAAAAAACCTGTCTGAGCCCAAAATTACGAAAAATGGAAAATACCATTATCTGACTTATTTTTGCAAGAAACATATATTAAATATATTTAAAAATAAATGAAATACATAAAACAAATAAAATGAAAGTATACGAAATGTACAGTAGAAAATTTAAAAGCTTTTATAAAATTAGTTTGCTTTTTAATTCAATATCTAATATAAAATAAAGTAAAACATGTTAAATCTAAAATGTATTATTTTTTCAAAACAGTTTTGTTTTAAAATTGGCCTGCGCCATAAGTCATTCCTTTTCTTCGCTTAGCTAATAATTATTTTCTATACATTGCTTTTTTAATAAGCTTAAGAGCCAGCTTATTACTGGCATTTTGATGACGTTTTCTAAAGTGTAGCAAGTTGTTTGGTAGAACCTCCAGTAGCTACACCTAATGATTTCTGTATTTCTACTATGGTACGGACCGTACCCTTATTGAACTCACAGACAGCTTCTGTTACTGCCCGCTTAACACGTCTTTTATTTACAAAAATTTCTTTTGCACATTTTGCACAAATCATGCTATGCAAATTTTCGTTTGCATTTGCCACATCGAATACATCTTTCTAACACTTCATTAAATGCAAGTCTTTGGTAAATAGTTAAGATTTTTAGAACTTTTCATTTATTGGTGTTTCTACTTTTAATTTCCTACATTTAATCACGAAAGTGCTATATTTAAAAAAATACCAATATAAACAGGAATCATTCAAGGGCACGTTTCCTCTTTCATGAGGTGATAAATAGGCTTTATTGAATATTCTTTGCAACAGTAACAAAGACATCCTAAGATGTTTGTTATATTATTGGTAATCATATGAAACCGTTTACTGATGCAAAATTGTGAAGGAGTGTTTCTTATAAATTCTTTTAATTTAGTGTTAGTGATAAAAAATATAAAAAAGTAATAATTAAAAAAAGCAAAACAGGAGTTATAATATTTTGATCAATTTTCCATATTTTAAATTTCCAATAATATTATTTTGATCTTAAAGCATTTCTCCTCCCCCTCTTTGTTAAACCCATAGGTTCTCAACGTGGGTGTTTGAGGCTTTCAGGGGGGCAGTAAAAAGACATAGAGAAAATTTAGCGGCATTGAGGTGGCACGGAGGAGCTTGGCCATATTAACCAAATATAGTATAAGAAAGACTAAAAAACGCGCAGATTATGCACTAACAAAAGTAAATTTTAATACTGTTTACCATAAGTTCTTTGTATGTATTTAAATCATTTCTATATCACATGTACGAAAATTCATATATTTCGGTAGTTCGGGAAGTGGATGAAAAACTTATAGTGCATTTTAATTTCTGTAGTGCACGTGTTGTCTTTGTGAGCAGTAGGAAACATGTTTCGTCCACTGCATTTCATTACGTATATTATCCAAGAAACACAATTAAATATGTTAGCCAGGAATTAACGTGAGGTTCTTAAAAGGCTGAAACTGCCAATTTCTATTTATTTTTAAAGCAATAGTTTATTATGAATTACTTCGTATTATCAAAACCCCTGCCAGTCTTTATAATAAGTAAGTTAAAACTTTTATTACACTCTTTTAAATGAAGAAAAGATTCAGTAACGTTTCAATTCCAACAATATCCTATCTATGTCTAAACTATATAATATTACACATTTTTAAATATATTTGTGGCAATAGCTATTTCAGATATAAAAGTTTAAAAAATTGATGCTTTAGAAAAAAATTAAATTAAAAAATATATTCTATTAGTAATAGAATATTTTTCAAAATTTAACTCTTGTTTTCACCATGCACACTCGTATTCCTCTAGAGTGGGAGGGGGCCGTATCGAAATATTCACTAGAAAAGGGGGCGCCAGTTCAAAAAAGGTTGGGAACCTATGGTTTAACCTCATGTTGCGACCCACGTGAAATGGCTGACATATGTATGCGGCCCAGCAGAGAAAAAGGTTAACTACCCCTACGTTAGTGGGGATGGGTCTTTTGCAGAGTCAGAACTTGGAACCCTTAAAGAGCGCTACAATGCCCACCCTACAACTTTTTTTTCTCAAATCGGCTGCATATTAGCAACTAAGATTTTGGAAACTAGGCAAGTCTCCAAATGTGAAAGCAATTTCGTTGTTGGTAACATCTGGTTTGGGGGGGGGGTTGCTACCAAATTTTGAAGCTTCAATTCATTCAATTTAAGCTCTCGTCGAATGCTAAATATTACCACGATTTAATTTTTCCGAGAGTATGATAGACAAAATGACACTCAAGAGAACTTTTACACATGCCACATGATCATATAACATGCGTGACTATGATTTTCACATCTAGAAAATCTATCGACTCCAGATTGGATCGAACTCAGAACCTTGGGCGTACGAGGCGGTTGTGCTATTTCTAAGTCCTGGTCCCTTTCTTCTGAAGATTACTCAAGATTATTATAGCAAATCTACTGATCCTTTCATATCTCATTAAGGAAAATATTTATTTCAACCAACTTTCATCGAGTAAGGAAACGTGATTATGTAAATGAAGTATATTATATAAATTCTGTTTTCGCGAGTTCGGAAGTTGGCACGCTGAAGTCGACACGTTGGAGTAGGCACGCTGAAGTTGATACGTTGGAGAGTGCAAGTAGGAGTTAACATAAAGTCTGCGAGTTAGTTGTTAGTTGAAGATTTAAAAGGAGTGGAATTAGTTAAAGATTACAGAGCGTGGACCCAACGACATTGAGCAAGCCGAGAGAGATCACCTGCAAGTTTCCAGTGTAGGATCCGATGCATAAAAGGTTCAGGTAATGTGCGTTTGCTTAAGTAGAAGCTAGTTTATTAGTATGAAACGTAGTTATTTTGAGCGTATTTAAGCTGTCTTAGATTCAGTTGAGGGTCTGTAGTAGTATCCCGTGTTATAGAATCTCACCTCCGCGCTCTACTATATATCATCTACCTTAATTAGAATTGTATTGTGTCTGATTGATATTTGGAATTAATAAATTGATTAGATTGAAAACATGCCTGTGGATTATTCTGTTTCTCCCACACATCTAGCCGGGTTTACAGGTAGATAAGAGGGTTCAGATGCAAGCAGGAACCAACCGCTATCACAAGTGGCAAAATAGAAAGAGATTTTCCTTTCTATATATGGAGTTGGATCGTTATTTTTGTCTGTCATTATTTATTCATTCATAAAACACATTCTCAGAAATTAGGCCATTCCTAGTAGGATTCGAACCCACGACCCTTGAATTAGAAGTCTAATGTGCTATCTATTGCGCTACAAAGACAAGACGAACGATTTTCTTTTCTATGTATGGTTTTGGATTATTATTTTTGTTTGTTACTATTTATCCATGTTTTAATTTAATTAATGAATTAATATTTTAAGCTTGTATTGGGTGACACTGAAATAACATCAAATGTCACCCACTACAAATTTAAAATAATGTATGAATTGAAAGTATTTTATTAACAATTAAAAATCTGAACAAGATATATATATAGAGAGAGAGAGACAGAGAGAGAGAGAACTAGTACTATAGGAATTGAAAAACACTGCTTCAGTCGACAATAAAATAATCAAAACATTTACTTTTCCTTCGAAATAATGCATTTTGTAATAAATTTTTAAAATATTTACATGATTTAACATTTTTCTGTGAGAGAGAGAAAGAGATAAAAATAAAATACATACATTGTATTATATATAATAAAAGGAAAATATAAAGCGTCTGGCTAGTATTTATCGTCGGTAGCTGTCGATAAAATATTTGCATTATCAACAAAGCCTCCTCTTTCATATGCGCCCCAAGATAAATAATACGTGAATCAATAATAGAAGAGTACTTTAAGTTGAAGCTGTAGAAAAGCTTCTTACTTATACTTAACAAAAGCCATGCAAATATTTTTCGTTTACATTATTTTTTATGTCGTGCCAAACTATGGGTATACTTTGCTTCGAAATAATGAAGAAATTAGTTATGCATGTGCATTTACTTTTTTTTATGCAGTTCATTCTTTTTTGTTAATTTAATCTGAAGAACTCTCAATTGAGACTGTGAATAAAATATGATTTAGTGTTGTTAATTTATATAAATGACATTGTTACTGAAACGAAAATTAAGTACATTTCTTAGAAGAAAGTCTTCAGAAAATATGATTCGCTTTTGTATTAGTTATGTATTGCAACATTGCACGAACGAATTTTTCTACATGTTCAGACATTCGTTTGGGCTATAGTTATTATTAATAGATTAATACTTACTATACTGTTAGAATTAATTAGTGAAAATTGTTTTCTTGTTTTAGTTGGTATGTGATTAGTAGTGATTTCCTGAACCACCTCAAACCCGTTATATCTTCCTTTTGGTAGTGTAACAGATCGACTTTGACTATAATTTATTCATTTTAATGTATCAGGAGCTCAGTTGTGAGCCTTTCAGTAGGGCAGCTGGTAATTTCAATTTTGTATTCTGTATAAGACCTGTTACTTTTACTTGTTCAAAGGTAGATATTACTCCGAGGAACTGTTCTAAAATAAATCGCACTCAGTAAACACACTTCTATGACTATAAGAGATATAACTGTGGCATTTGATGTGATCGAATTAAGTGTTTTTAGAACATTTCAAAATTCTGGGTCGTCGTCTCCAAAAAGGAAAGAAAATGTGTTTGTAAGTGGAAAACTACTCCAAGAATTGATAAAATTTTAATAAGAAGTTGCAAAATATAAATCCATGAAAGACAAGCATAGACCTTTGAAGGGATTTATTGGGGTGTTGAAGTGAGTACCTCAACTGCACGGAAAAGGCTTCTGGAAAGTGACCTTAAAACAACAAGACTGAGGGGAAAAAACTATTTCTAACACATAAAACGATGAAAAAACGTTTAGGATGGGCCAAAAAATACCGATCATGGACTGTTAACGACTGGAAGAAGGTGATTTTGAGTGATGAAACACATCTATTAGTGAAGGGATTCAAATCAAGTGTAGTTAGACGAAGTGAAGTTGAAGCTTTGTTACCACATCTTATACAACAGATTGTAAACCATTCTTCTAAACAGTTGTTTGAGGGTTTTTTCACAACAAATGGCCCTGGAAGCTTAATTCCTCTCATGGTGAGTTCTGTCAAATATATAGAAATATTATGTAGTAGGATTGTTCCATTCATGGAAACATTTGATGGAACATTTCAACATGACCTGTCCCCTTGTCACAAATAGAAATTGATCCATACTTTTACGTAGAATTTAAAATAAAAGGGCTCGATTGACTTTAAAATTTCCCAGATTTTATTCCTTTTTAAAATTGATGACGTATTCTAAAGAATCATTTCTCTAAAATGAATCGCACGACAACAGAGCAAATGATAAAAAGGACTATATACTATAGTGTGTTTCCAAGATGATGAAATCAAGAACATGTCTAGTGGAGTCAATGCCAAGACGGGTTTAAAAGATCATTTCTGCTAAAGGAAGACATACTTCGTACTAATATATAGATTTTCAGTCTATTTAAGGTATGTAATGATAAAAAGATAAGGTTTTAAAAAAATCACTTGTTTTCATTTATCCCAATTAACTCCAACAGTATAGTATATAAATCGTTATTCCTATAAACATAACGTTCTTTGAATGTAACTAAAATAGTTTATATTTATTTAAAATCACTCAAAAGTATTCATGTGAAGCTTCAGAGGAAATAAATTTGTGAGAAGCCAAAATGGAGAATATTTCGCAAGCTTTTGCGACATTACAAAGGATCAAAACATATTCATTAAATTTATGAGATTTATTATTGTTATTCTCTCGTTGTGGAGACAGATAATCAAGTTTATGTGTTATTGCATTTGACAATGAAAATTTTTAGCGACCGGTTTAATAAGGTTAAGACAATGCCAGAAGATAGCTATGAAAATAATAATACTGTTGCAAATTTGCGTGGGAGGGGGAAATCAGCCGATGGTTCCAATTATTTAAATAATAACAGATTTATAATTAGACAAGGACGCGCGAACACATGTCTCCACGAAGATGAATAGACGTATATACACGAAGAAATATTATGATACACCATTTACATTAGTGCAAAACGTACTCGTTATAAACAAACTTCCCAAAGTTTCAGAATTGGTACTTAGTACAGTCTAACTAGCAAGAACTCAGACAGATAAAGTCAATGCTCAAGCAGACGTATATACACGAAGATAGAGGGTACACTATTTACATTAGTGCAAAATGTACTCGTTATAAACAAATTTCTCAAAGTTTCAGAGATGATGCTCTAGTACAATCTAACTATCAAGAACTCAGAAAGATAAAGTCAACGCTCAAGCAGACGTATATACACGAAGAAAAATGGCACACTATTTACATTAGTTCAAAATGTACTCGTTATAAAGAAACTTGACTAAGTTTCAGAAATGCCAGCAAGAACTCAGAGAAATCAAGTCAACGCTCAAAAAGATTCTTATCAAACAGAATCTTCCTTTTGAACTGCATGACCTTTGTTTCAAAGATCCTTCATATATCCATGTGGGAATTTCTAGAAGAGTTGGTAATGGAGACTTTTCGATGATTTTTTGGCGATTTATTTTCTCAGTTTTGTCGTCAACGGGCGATAAGGAAGCCAATCTGGTAACCCTGGTCACACTTTTATGGTTGATATAACACTATGTTTCTAGCTAGCACTGGGCAGCGAACTTCTCCTGAAAAACTCAATTTTCCTACAACGATAGTGCTGCTGCAGGGAAAAATAGCATACTTGCCGTATTTCAATGAACTCCCTCAAAGATTTCATACCGATACATTTAAAAAAAATGCTTGAACTATTTTTTATATTTTTTTTCTAAACATCATTTCTTATACTAGTTTTTCTTGTAAATTATATGTACTATAAAATCCGTATTGTGTTAAAAATAAATCAGTTGGAAAATGGTGAACTGAAAAGTTCTACATAGCGAATATGATTAATACTTTATATAGAAAGTCATATTTTTATAGCTTCAAGAAAAAAAATATTTATCACAAAACGTAATTTTTTTTCAGATTTATTATTTGATGGGTGTATATGTGTGTACAGTGTTCCTTCTTCCAAATTACTATTCTCATGTATCTCAATTTGTTCCATGACATATTGAGATTGCTTAGATTTACTATATCGAGTAGTGACCGGAAAAATTAAGATTTTGATTAGTTTTTCAGATCATTGTGGCGAAATGATCATTTCCATTAAATACGATAGGAGGCTATTTATTGTATTTGAAGGATTTCATAAAAAATTTATTTAAATGACTTCAATTCATTCTTTTTATGAACTTAATTAGAGAACTATACGCAATTTCTAAAAAGAAATAATATTTTTAAAAAATAAGTGAGCAAAATAGTGAAGTTGCTTCCGTTATTTTGTACTGGAGCTGTAATCGAATTTGGTTTCTACTCAAAGTTTATATATATTTTTATATGTTTATGAAAACCACAGGAGCCTTATTTTAAATCAAACGCGATTTTGACTCATTTAACTTTAATTCCGTGTAAAACAGACGTAATCTTTGAAATTCAGTTATTGAATTAGACTTTAGAGACTAAAAAGCTAAATGAAGATTAATTACTGCGGTGATCTAAATGTACACGGACTTAAATGATTCAGACTTTATTCTAATCGGCAGGTTTATCAATTTGAAAGTGTCTTGACAAAACTTAAAAATTTACATTTCTATGAAATGAAGAAAATATTATATCTCTATCTTAAAAACTATTTTATTAACTAAAGCAGCGGTTCATAAATTTCAATCGCCGCGGCTCTTTTTATGTACTACACTATCCGGGCAAAAGTATCCGGAATCCCCTTAAAAAAGTGGTTCTGACGAGTGACGCAATTTGATACGTAATTGAAAGCTATAAAAGTGTTGGTAGTGGTTTGTCAGATTGTATTTATGCGTTTGTGTGGCAATAAGTAAGTCAAAGGAGCTTAGTGAGTTTGATCGTGTCTGTACCCTATTGTACAAATTACACCACCCCCATTGTACAAATTATACAATTGTTCATACTCATTGCTCAAATTGTAAAATTGTAATCTAGATGAACTATGTAGGTCCACATTTTCTTTAATTTCTTGTAAGCAGGAAAAAAATAAATTTCAAGGGTTCTTATGTATAAATAAATTTATTACATCATCACAAAAAAAACTTTTTTATCTGAGCAATTTTCTTTAAATGTAGTTAAGTCCATTTTTGACACAAGAAAAAGTTGGTTAATAACAGCATTGAATGCAATCTGCTATGAGCGTTTTTATCTATGAACGGCTTTCCTCACAAAATCCTTCAAAATTTTCATCATTTTGTCACGTAGTTAATGAAATTACAAATACAATTACAGTAGAACATCGTTTATCCGAATCAATTGAGACCGGACACCCTTCAGATACACGATTGTTCGGATAACCGAAAACCGAATGCGACCCAGGCATTATATGAAACTGGACACTATACGAATATTGAAAATCATCACATGCCGGAAGCGTGCTTGAAGAAAAAGCCAAATAGGTGCAAAATGTCGCCATTTTACCTTCATTATAGAAAATAATCACTTATTTTTCACTGTACCATTGTACACCTTCGTATTTTCACTGCAAGGTCTCTGATTCTCTTCAGCAGCAGTAGAGTAGGACAGCACTTTGATTGTTTTTCGTACCACTCCATAGCAGTCTCTAACGCAGAAAACGCGTAAAGAGGCCCTTGCTACTTTCGTTGTTGTTGTCCTCGTCTTCATCCGTTTCATCGTCGACAGGGTCGGATTCTTCTTTCACGGAAGTCAATATCTCGTCATTATTTAGCATTTGAAATCCACAGTCTTCTGCATCTCATGCCGTCCAGGTTTCTACATCAACAAAACTCAACAAAGAGCACGAATACACCCTCTCACTTGAAAACAAACTGACCTAATATTCCGAGCAGATGTTTACCAAATCACACAACTGAAATTCTCCAAATATCACTCATCTTGGGTTTTCCCGTCACTTTTGGCCTCACAGGAAACAAATGTTGAGCATTGCACTGTTCGAAAATGTATCCAAGCTTTGGTTAGGATATTTGACGCTCCGGATAGTAAACGTTTGGATTAAATATCTCCGCATATAATATAACATGGACTTACACCACTTGCAAAGAAAACTCTTCGTATATAGAAATGTTTTTATAAATAGTTTTGTACATGGTCTCTCAATCGTTGCGTGTATTCTGTTCTCAATTGTGGTTGGTTCGATTGCAAATAATACAAATGCGCTTCTTCAAATTTCAGATACGCATTTATGATGCCATGTTGTGTTAATCTTTGAGCTTGACGTAGTTGATTGGACAGAAAATTGTGCCTTATTGCCAATTTGTAACCATAATACTGAATATGACAGAGTCTTTTTATTACACTATCTGGCCAAAAGTATCGAACACCTCTTAAAAAAGTGGTTCTGGCGAGTGATGCCCTTTGATACGTAATTGAAAGCTATAAAAGTGTTGGTAGTGGTTTGTCAGATTGTATTTATGCGTTTGTGAGGCAATGAGTAAGTCAAAGGAGCTTAGTGAGTTTGATCGTGGCAGTATAGTGGGATGCCACCTTTGTGGGAAATCAGTTCGTGAGATTGCGGACATTCTACAGAAGCCTAAATCTACTGTGAGTGATGTAATTGTGAAGTGGAAACGTCGAGGCAGAGTGAAACGGCAGAAAAACGAACCGGTAGGCCAAAAATACTTGGTGAACGCAGCCGCAGAACTCTGAAAAGGGTAGTGAAACAAAATCGCAAGTCTTCGTTGGTGGAAATTTCTCAGGAGTTCCAAAATTCATCAGGAATTAGTGTTAGCAGCAGGACTGTCCGTCGAGAGTTAAAAAACTGGGATTCCATAGTCGTGCAGCCGCTCACAAGCCAAACATCACTCCACAGAATGCGAAGCATCGATTGCAATGGTGTAGAGCTCACCGTCATTGGACTGTGGACATGTGGAAAACTGTTCTTTGGAGTGATGAATTTCGCTTTGCAGTCTGGCAGTCGGATGGACACGTCTGGGTTTGGCGGATGCCTGGCGAACGTTTTATTTGTGACGCATTGGGCCGACTGTTAAGTTTGGAGGTGGAAGCATAATGGTGGTGGTGGTGGGTGTTTCCCGTGGTTTGGCCTGGGTCCGTTAGTTCCTGTGGTTGGAAACATGAACTCTGAGATGTATGTAGACATTCTGGACAATGCTGCACTCCCAACTCTATGGCAATATTTCGGGGAAGGCCCATTTCTCTCTTCCAGCAGGATAACTGTACCATTCACACACATAGAGGCTTGCAGAGACGTGGTTTGACGAAATGGGTGTTCAAAAACTGGAAATTTTCTTAAAATATGTTGTAGTAATAGCTATGTTGTAGCAAACAATAAAAAACTGAATTAATATTCATGTTCGAAATATACAACCTCTGACAATAAAGTTCGGTGCATAGTCCTGTAACTTTAACGTAGATGAAATATTAACGAAAGTTACCTTACTGTCCTTCGAAATAGTCAACTCCTATAAATATACACCGCTGAGATCTGCTATACATGTCCTTGAAATTTTGTAAGAAATCTTCTTTTGGGATGGAGTTCAAAATCCTCGTCAGGTTTCATTGGACATTAGGAATATCGTCAATATCAATAACACGTTTTTCTCATCCCTAAATTGTGGGGAACGATTGGTCGCACGGATTCATGATTAATCTTCAGTTCATCAGCTAGCATGTGAACAGTTAATTAACGATCTTTAATGATTAATTTCGTCACTTTCTCAATGTTTTCGTCACTGACGAAGGTCACCAGTCTTCCGCTACGGGGATTGTCAGAAACGCTTTCCCTGCTGTTCAAAAACGGGCGAACCAATCGTACACACACTTCATGGACAGTGCTTGATATTCATAAACACGTACCAGCATCGCATAACTTTTTTTTTTGGTATCTTTCCAAGCTTAAAACAAAACTTTAAAAAGATCTTTTGTTCGTGTTCATTTTCCTGTTCTCAGTTAAAAACCAACGTAGTAAACAAGGACTTCGTAAAACAAGTCTTACTCGGAACACAAATGAATCTCAACTGAAGAGCAGTGGGAACAGATGACAGATGAACAGCAGTGGGAACAACATTTGCCGCTACGCATGCGCAGCGTTTTGTTTCACCAATGTTACCAGATCGGCCGCTTTGACTTCATTCTCCGAACTTTATTGTCAGAGGTTGTATGCCCTAGTAGAATTTTTGTGATCCAGTCTACGACGGCACACTTTTCAATTTTTCCACGACGCCTTTCAGGGTCTGTAAAAGAGGGAAATTTCAACATTTAATTGCTGATTTAAAATTAACCTTTGCAAGCCCCCTAGAAAAATGCTGGACTAAAGGAAGATATTTAATTCATTATTTCCTATCTAAAGCTTTTCTTGTTTAAAAAAAAGAGGTTTTTTTGTTATTATATTGGTGTTAGATGTAGAGAGAGTTGTAAGAAATGGCTTGCTAAGATAAAGTATCTTTCATTGGTATGTTATATACAGGAAAAGAGAAAATCTTAACGCCTCTTGAAGTTTTAGAGATAAGAAAGGGTTGATGACCCAGTTTTTCTGTGAATGGTCTTTCAAAATACGTTTTTGATAAAGTGGTGTGATTATTCAAGGACGTTATGCTAAATTGAGACTTGAATGAAGGATGTTGATATTTATTATGATTAATTTCCATATCAGATCATCCTGTTTAGCTTTAAAATTTTTTAGTAGTTTAGTTTTGTGGTAGCAGTCTCATTTTTCGAAATAATAATAATAATAATAATTACAGTGAAATACGTTTAACACGAAAACGCTTAAGACGAAACATTAGTTAGCTGAAAATAATACAATGGTCATGATAAACTATGTATTTTCATGCATTTTTTCTTTTAACACAAAACGAACATCGCTCAACACAAAAAAAAAATTCCTTTCCGAGAATAAACAAAATACTGAAAAGACCAGTCACTCAGGCGAGATTTAAGAGGGGTATTAAATGACAGAGAGGTAGCTCATGCGTTTCGTAGAAAGGAGGATACGTGGCTTTGAAGTGTCCTCGAAATAGCCTGCAACACGAGCCAATTTTGTTTATCTAAGCTATTTTCATCCTTTTTTCGTATAGCCACACAGAAACATCTCATCTCTCATCAGTTGGGTTTGAAATTCGGTGATGAGTTCATCGCAGCGTGAGTAAAAATTAATGAGTTTATTTCGCATTATTTTTCTATTTTAGAAGAATTTTTTTTAGCGGACACAATGGCAGAGAGCTTAGAGGGAAAGCAAACTTATGCTTCACTTCAAATGAAGGTGTACATTCTTAAGGCTGTTGATAAAAAAACAGAAGACGAAAACTGAAATTTGTAAATATTTTGATATTTTTAACTCTACTTTATCAACAATAATTTTAAAAATTGAAGAAAATATTTTTAAAAAGAGGTAAAATTACGTTAGTGCTTGAACGGATTTTATCAAATGTATGCATATATACATATCCATGTAATAAAGTGTTTTCTAATAAACTTAAATTCATACAAAACTGTATTTTTCCCCCTGCAATATTCTTTAACACGAAATATTTTTAATAGAAAAAAATACTTCATTCCCCCCCCAGTTGCGTGTTAAACGATTCTCACTGTATATTTTATGCATCATTTACGTAATCTATTTTGAATAATTAGTAAATAAACAGTATGTGACTATATTATTTGCGATAAAAGCACTGTATATTTCAATGACCAACGTAGAACTACTTTATTCAAATTCATAGT
>BMAO01020795.1:0-153830 GCA_019973975.1 Trichonephila clavata | reverse complement strand
GTATACTTAGAGATAAGTATACAGATATACTTAAGAAGAATCGAATTTTTTTTCATTGTAAGAGCAGTGGCGCGCCTAGGGGAAGGTGGGAGTTCTCGGTCCACCCCCCATAGCCCTGAGTTTTTTTTTCGATTGATTATCCTATGTATATAGTATGTATAAAGGTATAGCATGCAAATTTAATTAAGTAATTAATTAGTTTTATTAATTAATACTAATTATTTATTCAATAATTATTATTTTGCTGTTTTTTGTTCCCGAAATTGACAAAATCAAAAGAATATGTTAGGAACGAATTTTTTTTCATTGTAAGAGCAGTGGCGCACCCAAAGGAGGGGCGGCGGTTTCTCGGGTCTACCCCCATAGCCCTTGAGTTTTTTTTTCCGATTGATTATCCTATGTATATAGTATGTACAAAGTGTATAGCATGTAAATTTAATTAAGTATTTGTTATTAATAATTAGTTTTATTAATTAATACTAATTATTTATTCAATAATTATTATTTTACTGTTTTTTGTTCTCGAAAATTGACAAAATCAAAAGAATATGTTAGGAACGAATTTTTTTCATTGTAAGAGCAGTGGCGCACCCAAAGGGAGGGGCGGCGTTCTCGGGTCTACCCCCATAGCCCTGAGTTTTTTTTCTTCGATTGATTATCCTATGTATATAGTATGTACAAAGTGTATAGCATGTAAAATTTAATTAAGTATTTGTTATTAATAATTAGTTTTATTAATTAATACTAATTATTTATTCAATAATATTATTTTACTGTTTTTGTTCTCGAAAATTGACAAAATCAAAAGAATATGTTAGGCGGCGTATTGGAGCACATGATATGAGAATGGTGGACATCCGACCCTGGATCCCCCCCCCCCTCCAACTTTAAAAATTCCTATATACGCTACTGTGTAAGAGAAGTAATTTTTTATATTATTTCGAAACTGGAAAGAGATCTCCATGGTTACCTGGAAGAACTAAACTGATATGAAGCCGTTTTACCGTCAACACATTACTGGAATCATTTAATTTATCGTCTTCAATTAACGTTGAAAGAATTTAATTATAGTAAAATGCTAACGTCGATGACGAAAATCCTATTAGGAAGCTGCTTCGAATTAATTAATTCAGAGTTAATGATAGCAATTAATTTTGAAACATGAATGTTAAATGGTTTTCCGAGTATTCGCTCATATATTAAAAATATATCATCAGTTCTGCAATATTTAGAAAATTAATGCACATACGTCGGGGAGCATTGGTTATAAAGATATGCGTAGTTCCAGAAATATTATCTTTATGCTTCTGCGATATGGATGAGTGTTTATTACGTCACTCTGTAAAGCAACGCGAAGGTTCTGGTTGTAATTTTAACCAAGGTTATGTGACGAGGACGACATCTAAGCAGAGGCGGATTAAGGTAGTTGGAGGCCCTTGGTGGTAAAAGGTTTGAGGCCCATGAGCTTAAGAGTCGAAAAACTAAAATAGTGAAAAGAGTCAATTACTTTAAATTCTCAAAATAAAATGTATTGCAAGAAAAACTCATTGGCTAAAGAAAAATCTTAACTGAAGAAAAAATTAAAAACCCTACTTAAGAGCTTACAGTTTTGCAATACAATTTGATTTCCTATGGCAAATTCATCAATTATTTTCACCATATCTACTTTGTCCAAAACATTTCATTCTGTATATAATATGGCCATGTTGTTCACTTTCTCTTTCTCCCATAGTACTTCTTAAATTATTTTTAACACGTTTTAATACAAAAAAGATCATTCACCTGATGCATTCGATATCGGTATTGTTAAAAATATTTTCAAAAGTTATTCTACATTAGAATTTTTTTTACATCTCGATAAATTTTAGAGGGGTTTGATTGTATGTTTGTTTTCTTTTCATTTCTTGTTCCAAGGTGGCGTAGTTCGTTTGTCACTGACCTTAACACTCATCAAGCTTGGGGCCCCTACCAGCACTGGCGACCACCAGGTCCGACACCCGCCTAATCCGCCACTGCATCTGAGCTGTATCCCCCCCCCTTTTTATGTGTAACATCTTTCCTCTCGATTGCTGGAGATTTGTGGGAGTGATTTCGACAAAAGGGACGGAAATGCGTAACAAGGAGTTGGGGAAGCACGCGCTATTCAGTGAAGTTCTGTTTTTTCTCCCTCATTCGGGAGGGGCTCCACCCCTTCCCCCACCCCCTGCGGTCTAGGCTGTGGGATCTTTGTTTCCTCACTTTAGGATCAGAGAAGAAGCTAAGTCCTTTAGGCAGAGTCGTGGTTATACAATGATGAACGTGTTTCGATACCTGACTTCGATTGCTGCGTACAATTTAAACGACCGGGCCACGGAGCAGCTGGTGTTGCAATTTATTGTAAACAGAACAACTCACATGTTGTGGCTCAACATATGGATATTACTTACCGTCAAACAAGTGGACTGGGTATTGTTATTCAAGATATTGGGGACATATGTGCGGCAAAATGCTTATTTGAAAATGGAAAAACAGTGATTTCGGTGGTCGTATATATTTTTCCGAATCAAATGGCTCAAAAAATTAAATATTTCCTGCATTTTACCATATACCAAAGGTGGTTCTGCTCTTTTTTTTTTAAAAAAAAAAAACTCACTCGCTTCCCATGATTTTGAGTAGTGATTTTAAAGTTAACTTCAGTTTGCTAGAAGCCGAGCCACTCATAGCTTTTTTGAATGATGAACTCAAGCTGGAAATGAACACAAATCGAAATGTTTCTTCTACTAACAGCGGTACTGTTATTGACGCTATTTTTCAACGGTTTTTAAATACTTTGAAAACACAAGTATATGTGTCATATTTTAGTTATCATAAATTATCATTACCGCTCTTCCCCAAATTGAACACGAATAATTATTTTTGATAAAAATTGCATTACTCCTTGTGTTAATTAAATAAAATTTTCATTAAAGATATAATTATTCCATAGAAATTATTTCCAATCCTACCCGATTCGTTTTTTCCCCAGGATTTAAGTTGCTATTGCGAATTTACCACGATAACATGTCAGATGTTACACATCGTATGCGACTACTGCAAGGCTAGTTTTTTTTTTTATTACCACACCAAGCCAGCGCTAGGATTTTGAGTCCCGGCAGATTTAACGTGCAACAGCCCATCTATACGGTGAGTCTTCAGTGATATTGTGACGGATGTCCCCTCACATCCATCAGTGTTTGGGAGCTAGATTGAAGATCATCTGTAGTCAAAACAAATATAATTTATTTATCCTTTAATAAGTCTCAACAACCCACGCTAGGAAAGGCACTTATGTTTAAGTATTGGAGCAAAAGCGAGGTAGACGAGATAATTAATATTTAATTATGAATTGAATCACTTACTTTTGGAACGTTTGGGTAGTCTACGTTTTAAATAATCGTAATTTCTTTCTTAGCTATTCGACTTCTAGTCGATATATTCTAATTCATATATATTTCATTGACTAAATCGTCAGTGATCAATCTTAAATATTAAGTAATTGATCGGCGAGTCATTCTCGACTGGCTTTATACAACTTTACGTTAATCACAAACTTCTATCGTTTAACTCCTAACCTCTTTCTCTTTCGAACCTAAAAGTTAATGCTTAATATAAGCCCTGATTAAAATGAACCGCATCTTCTTCGAGATAAAGTTTTCAGTAGAACAATATTTAAAGAAATAGATTTTCCCCGATAGAATTAGTAGGAGTCTCGCAAATAGACCCGTTACAATATTAAGGCTCAAACCAGGACACTCCGGGCACAAGTTCGTGACTATAACCATTAGGCTGCCTAGGTCCTCTCAGTGGCGTAAAGTACACCCCCGCAACCCCCCCTCTCCACATTACGGGAGGAGCAGGACTCTAGGGGGCCCAAAACCTGATGTAATCTATATAAATAAATAAAATTGAAGTGTCTGTTTGTAATTTCAAATTAGCAGTTTGTTACTAAATGCATTTAAAGGTATTTACGGTACTTATATCAAAAAATCAATTTTTAAAATTTTTGTCTGTCTGTCTGTCTGTCTGTCTGTTTGTTCCGGCTAATCTCGGAAACGGCTGGTGCGATTTTAAAAATTCTTTCACTAACGGAAAGCTACATTAACGGGGAGTAACATAGGCTATATTTTATTCCCGTATTCTTACGGTAACGGAAACTATACGGGTGAACATGAAACTGAATGCCAAGATGAACGCCAAATTCAACGCCAGCTGAGCTAATGAAGTCGTTGTTTTGGTTACTGGCGACCGATGCTCTTCATGAGACATAACACTGTTATACGCGCACATGATAATACGCTGACACGTGCCATTTTTTTTTTTTTTTTATGATAGTTTTATCACACTGTTCAGTTAAGTAGAGCATCGGCTGTTTCGGATGCACTTTTAAAAATAATAAATCAAGGCTTCATAAGCAAAAAGCAATGCAAGAAACAAAAAATTGATAAGTTTTACGGTTAGTTGTAATCCTTTTTTTTTTTTTATTTACATTTTTTAGTCACATTTAAACAACAGTTATCATAATCCCAATCTATATAAATAAATAAAATTGAAGTGTCTGTTTATAATTTCAAATTAGCAGTTTGTTACCAAATGCATTTAAAGCTATATACGGTACTTATATCAAAAAATCAATTTTTAAAATTTTTGTCTGTCTGTCAGGGGGTTACTGGGGCGTACTGACAAAAAAATTCCTTCTTTCGAAATACAAGGATTATAATAATGAAATTTGGTTCACATTTTTCTTTTTTTGAATTGAAATCCGCCAAGAACGGTTATTTTGGAAAACGATTCTCAACAGGATTACGGGGGTATTGATAGTAAAAATTTCGTTTTTTCCCCGTTAGATTTGGCTTGCATGTTTATTTTACAGAGTAGAGATCCACCGAAAATTGGTTTTGCGGGAATCCACCTCATTGTAGTGTTACGAAAATGCAAACATCATTCTATACTTCAATTTCAGAGATTTTTAGAAAATACAAATAAGACGAGTTCTGCCCTTTTTTTTTTTATCAAGAGGCGACAGTTACAGGTATAAGTATATTTTTCAATACAATCGAACTCTTAATGATAGGACTTAGATATTAATAGTTGATATATATAACATCATGAAATACCCAGCGAAGCGGGTGGGTAACGGCTAGTCCTTTATAAGATACGACAGGGTGCCAATCCTGACTTTGCAGGGGAGGGGGCTATTATTCTCCGCTACGCCACTGCGTCTTCTTGTACTTATAGGAATGAAAAGGAGAATACACAGGGTGCTCAATAAATAGCCCCAAACTCTGTATAGCCAGATTCCTCATTGAGAATACATGAAAAATACCCAAAGAACTGTACCTGTACGATCCATAGTTTATGTGAGAAAAGTACGGTAAATGATAATTATTGAATGATGGTTCAGGATGGCTCCGGTGCATTTTTTTGTTCCTGTACATGCTTCTCTGGATATGGCATACTCTAGCCGCTGGATCGAACGCGAGGATCCGGTTCTAGGGCCACCACGATCACCAGATCTCACACTATGAGATTTTCTCCTGTGGAGCAGTCTCAAGGAAGTGTTTTGAGACGAAGTGACAATATGAACGGATTTAGTTGCTTGTCTGCATGCTGCTTGTATTTCGCTGGACACGCGCTCCTGTGACATGTGCACTCATGCATTCCACAACGCGTTCAAGCCTGCTTCGATGTGCATGGCGGACACTTTGAACATCTGCCTTCATAAATATTTGCAAATACTGCTGTTGATGTGTGTAATACGGTTGTGATGTCATCCTTTGTTTTTTGTATTTTTCTCGTAAACTCTGGATCGTAGATAATTTTCTTCATCTTCACGAGTTCTTTCAGAATCTATAAAGTTTATGTTCGTGAGTCCAATGGTTCAAAAGTTGTGTCCGGAGAAATGGTCCTTTTTCTCATGAAATATCCAAAATTTAAAATTTTTTCAAACCTGAATAAAAAAGGCATTTTGTAAGTACTCCCAACGAAGAATCTGGTTATGCAGACTATGGGCGTAATTTTTGGGACACCCTGTATACTTTTTTCCCCAAATATAAATAAAACACCTTATATTTAGTGACGTGTACGTGTATATGTTAGCGTTAAAGTGTGAAATCCGTTATTTCATAGAATAACTAGATATTTGAAATAACTAGACATCAGTTAAAGTACATAAAATTATTGAATTGAAAGATTAAACTAGGTATTCAATAAAATAACGAATACTTGATCGTTAAAATATGGAATACAGCACTCGAAAGTTCTTTGAACCAGTTCTAGCTGCTTTAGGAAGGATTTTTTCCGATTAGGAACTAGAGATGGCCGAATAAAACAATTGTACTCCTGATATCAGTTCTGTATATGTCAACGAGAATTAATTTCTCATTGAAACACTTCCAAATATTGACACAACGCTTCGATCTGTTGCAACAGCTCAAAGTTGCGGTACTGAACAAGGGTTTAAAAAGTGCTCGTGTAAAAAAAATGTGTAATGGTAAAAAGTAGGCTTGTTTCAAAAATAATCAGTCCAATCCAAAGTGTCATCACAGCAATCCTTGCTCTAATAAATAATGAAAAGTAAAATAAAAAGGTATCTCATAAAATTTAAATTAATATTCTCTTACATCGTTGTTTAAAAAAGTTTATACAATGTTTCAAGAAGCAACAGGTTTTCTTCCGAGCCTGTATTTTTGTTGATAATATTTAAATATTATCTATTTTTGCAAATCACCCCCCTCCCTTTCTGTTTAACTAACGTTAGCAATATGAGCAATAATAAATAATTCTAACTGCTTTCCCTTATTATTTATTAATTATTCCTCCGCAAAAGAGACAAAATGCATTTTCGAGAGATTTTAACTATTTATGATCAATTAATTTATAAAATATCTTTGAAATGGTTTATTTTTCACTTTAACGGTCTATCCTTCATTATTCCATAGAATGCCTAGTTTTTTCATAGAATAACTAGGTAAAGTATGAAATTTTTCATCTAGTATATACTTTAACTGACTTGTCTAGTTATTTCATGAAATACCTAGTTATTCTTTGAAAAAGCTGCATTATACACTTTAACGGTAACATATACAAAAGAATATAAAGAAATTTAACTGCACATTAAACTTAAATTCATTTTTTTTAAAAATAAAATCAGACTTTAAAAATACATTTCATTTAAATACAGCATGAATCTGTATCCTATTATCAATTGAAATATATAGATAATTTTTTTTTAAAATTAAATTCTTTCCGATCTGTTAGTGTAGGCAAATAGTATGACTAACGGGAAAAAAAATAATTACCAATGTAATTAATATAGCGTATAGTTTCATCATTTACTAAAACACTGGAAGGAGTTCAAAATATCTAATTGCCTTGAAGTTTGGGTGAAAGATTAAATATGGTTCACAGTTGAATAAATAAAAGTAAGAAAACCTCTCTTTCGCGGATTCCCTGACTAATAAAATATGTTTATATGATATGTGAATGGACGCAAATTTTATCAAATGTTATTATTTACTCAGTCAAGTGTTGTCAATTTTCGAATCAATAGCATTAATTTTGATACAGGGAGTTTATTTGCAGATAACATTTATCACATTTGATATACTTGAAGTGATACTTGAGAATAGTTACAAATGATACTACAGGAGTGCATGGGAAGAGACTTAGTAATCAGTCAGAAGACACTTTAATGATTAGTAAAAAAAGTCAGATTTTAAGAAGTGATTTTTATCTATCATATTTTCGATGTTTCTGAGATTCCCTCTCGGAAGAAGAAGTTAAAATAATCATTTCATGTACCGTAAAATCAGGTGTATAAAGCGCACCCATACTTTCATGCTGCAATTTTTAATTTTTAGGTATATTCGCCCCGTATAACGCGCACCCCCTTTTTTACGAAGAAACCTGAAATGCATTTGTGCAATTCTCTTATGTTTTATAGTCAATTATATTTTCGAGGTATTATCCCAAGGTTTTGAAAAAATAGTATATTTCTAGAACTACAAACTGAAATGTGCGTATGCAATGCTGTTATGTTTTGAAGCCCTTTATAATCGAGTTATTTTCTTAAGCTTTTGCAAAAATATATACTTTTAGAACTAAAACCTTTTAAGTTCATTCCCCTCAGGGGGCTCACCTTCTTTAGGTGAGTACGGGTTCCACAATCCAGAGCTTTTCCCACGGGGTTTACTGTCTTTGGTAAACACGGGCTTCACGAACCCGGGGTACCCTAGTGATCCTTCTCTATTTTCGACCCTCTTTCTTGTCATTCAATTCATGCTTTCTTTCTCTTCCCGTCTAGACCACAGATATTAAAACAAATGTTTGGCGCAGTATAGCCGAAATCGGCTCTTGCGCCAATAAACCCCAAAATCACTCACTCACTCACTTTTAAGTTCATTAACAATGTCATTCCTTTTAAATAAACAGTATTTCGAAGTATGTAGAAGTCTGTCGCCCATCCGGTATAGTGGTTAGCGACGCTGACTGCTGTGCCGTAGGGCCTGGGTTTGAATCCCGGAGAAGGTATGGATGTTTGTAAATATATAGTGTCTTCGCGGCAGGGGGGTGCTCTAAATAGCCGTCGAGCCGCAAGTCCTCTCGTGAGGTTGGTGGAAGGGGAAGGGAGGTGGGAGGCTCTTGACCACTCCCAGGGTGTTCTCCCTCAAAATTGGAGTGGAACCGAGCCAAATCGTACTGTCACCTGCATAGTGCTCAAAACTACGGCTAACGACAGGCGTACAATCTAGCCCTATGCCATGATGAACTTCGCGGGCCTCGATCTGATTACGTCAGACAGGTGGCATTAGTAACAACAACTTGTAGAAGTCTAATTTTTTTATGCTCATCCCTTCCTTTTTTATTTTTAAAGCTCTCATTTTTATACCCGGCGTATAACGCGCTCCTGTAAAATTCGATCGTATTTTTGGTGTTAAAAGTACGCGTTATACGCCGGATTTTACGGTACATTTTTTGAATGAAATATGACATAATTTGCTCGCGAATTACTACATTTTGCGTGATAGGATCAGTTCATCATTTGCAGATGTTGAGGGATGAGTAGGCTTGATAATTTTTAACCATTTACACAGGTAAAAAAAAATCCAACAAACATTAAACAAGTGGCAAAGCAATACATTAACACTCGTGGTTTACCTGATGTTCATAAAAACAGACATTGTTCGCTCCCGAGATCTCATCTATTTATGGGCATGGCCAAACCGGAAGCTAATAAAATCATATGTTTTCCAGAAAAGGTTTTTCTGATTGGTTTGCCTTCGCGAATGATGCAGCATTGCATCCTCCTGATAAAAAAAAAAAACGCTGAAGCTTCAGATTTTAGGAGATAAGGTTATGGTTATTTCCCGTTTGGGCGGGTAAACTAGAAATTAATTATCAAGCCAAGTCTTTGAGATGCTTAAGATAATTATGAATTAAAATCTCTCACGGAAATAACTGTCGTGCAACAAAATTTGGAAAAATATATTTTTTTCAATGAGATAGGTAAATCAATGAGATACAGTAGACCGTCGTTTATCCGAACGTTTATTATTCGGAGCGTCAAATATCCGAACCAAAGTCCGGATACGTTTTCGAACAGTGCAATGCTCAACATTTGTTTCCTGTGAGGCCGAAAGTGACGGGAAAACCCAAAGTGAAGGATATTTGGGGAATTTCAGCTGTGTGGTTTGGTAAACATCTGATCGGAATATTAGGTCAGTTTGTTTCCAAGTGAGGGGGTGTATACGTGCTCATCTGTTGAGTTTTGTTGATGTAGAAACCTGGGTGGCATGCGATGCAGAAGACTGTAGATTTCAAATGCTAAATAATGACGAGATAGTGACTTCCGTGCAAGAAGAGTCCGACCCTGTCGACGATAAAATGGATGAAGACGAGGACAACAACAACGAAAGTAGCAAATGCTGACGCGTTTCTGCGTAGAGACAACTATGGAGTGGTACGAACAGCAATCAGAGTGCTGTCCTACTCAACTACAGCTGCTGAAGAGAATCATAGATCTTGCAGTGAAAAAACGAAGGTGTACAATGGTACAGCGGAAAAGTAAGTGATTATTTTCCACAATCAAGGTAAAAATGCGACATTTTGCTGCTATTTTGCTTTTTCTTCGAACTCGTTTCCCTCATGGGATGATTTTCAATATTTGTATAGTGTTCAGTATCATATACTGCATGGATCGCATTCGGTTTTCGATTATCCGAACAATCGCGTATCCGAACGGTGTCCTGTCCCAATTGATTCAGATAAGCGACGTTGTATTGTATGGTTATCTTTATAAAAATACAAAAAATAATACTGCTTTTTATTCAAAACTTATGAGAATTAGTTGTCAAATCTCGGAATTATGCACAAAACAAAATTAAACTACTGACTAGATGCACAATTCTTTTATATTTACATATTTTAGACAAGTTATTGCATGTAGTGACGAGATTCCGTTCCCCCTTAGCCTAGTACCACTGAAAACCCGCCGTGTAGGTGAGCGATGCACGCTAAATCTGCAGAGAGCTCAAACGTCCTCTCGTTGGTGTGGTGTGGTAGTTAGGAGAGGGGATGCCAGCTCAGGTGCCATCCTCGTCACTTTGTGAGCGCCATCTATTTGGCACCGCTCGTTCACTGTCTTGCCTACCTAAGGGTGTGGGGGGAAACAAAGCATCACCAACAACTTCCATAATAATTATTATTTTATTTCTCTTCAAACACACTTAATCAATCACAAGTGGAACTGCAAAAGGAGACCCTAGGAGTGATATATAAAGCGAGCAATCTATTCTCAATGAACAACTCTAAGTAAACACGACTAAGTGAACAAGCGCTAGTGATCTGATTACTAAATCTAATTCAGTCTATCTTAGATCCGTAATCTACTAATTTATTATCTTAGCAACTCCTTCCTTAACCAGCGCTATGTTTGTGAAATACTCAATGAAATATTTTAATATCCTCACCTACGTATCACCGCTACAGCTCTCCTGCTCCTTCTGTCTTACATCTACAAAACCTATATATAGACTTTATATAGTCAAACTAATTTAAATATCAGGGTTTCTTCTTGAGATGCTGTGAAGTAACGCGTATGCTGGCTCCAAAGTTTCCCCAAGAGGATTAGTGAATAAGGATGCGTATAGATCCGTCACAACTTGACCATGGCTCAAAATTACGAGGTCCGTCGCTAAAAGCCCTCATGTAGCTGAACAGTGCGATGTAAAAATTCACTCACTCACTCCGTTCCTATTTAAACCTGTATAGGCGATTGCACTCGCTATCGGCCCGACTTCCAATGGGCTACGGCCGCGGTGGCCGAGTGGTCTAGGCATCGGATCATGGCTAGTTTGTCATGGGTTCGATCCTAGTACCACTAAAGATCCGCCGTGTAGGGGAGCGATGCACGTTAAATCTGTCGAGAGCTCAAACGTCCTCCGTTGGTGTGGTGTGGTAGTTAGGAGAGGGGGGTGCCAGCTCAGGTGTCGTCCGCGTCACTTGACCATGGTTCAAAATTACGCGGACCGTCCCCAAAAAGCCTCGTGTAGCTGAACAGTGGGACGTTAATATTCATTCATTCATTCAATGGGCTACGCTTTTCATTACTTGTACTTTATCTACCAATCTAAAAAAATTATTCTAAAATTTATAATTTTCACAATAATGGAAAAGGGCTAGAAATATTTACTTTATAATTAATCTTTCATGGACCTCTTTATGCTATCCACACACCTCCAAATTAATTTTAATTTTCCACGGGAATTATATTTAATTCCTTTAACGGTCTCAAGAACCTTGGGGGACTCCTTCGAGAACCTGTGTTTTAGAGAAGTATACCAATTTTTTAAAAAAAAAACTTGGATAATACTTTGAACAAATGACTTACAAATGAACAAATATATGGGCATTGCTCATGTGCGTTTAAGGTTTCTTCGCAAAAAAAAGGGAGTACGTTATGCGGAAAATATACCAAAAGTTGAGAAAGAAAAAACATTAAATTATCAATGTGTTTTATACGTCAAAATATATTGTACAAATAAAAACAATTAAAAAATTTAGAATTTTGATTAGTTATTTATATTAGTTCACAAGCTTTCATTCAATAAATTTCATCTCTAGAAACGCCTATAGCATTGTCTAAAAAGGAAAGAAAAATATTTTAATTGCAAGATTAATTCGCCACTAAATATAATTTTGACTGAGAAAAATAATTTAAGAAATAATATATTGTAATAATAATGTTTAGTGCAATAAAAATGCTTGTTTAAAATACAATTTTTTTTGTAATATAATTACATTAAAAATATTGGATTGAGTTTTCTACAACACATAAATACATCTTAACTTTTTTTTTCCCGTGCTGATAACAATAGATCATTCTAAGGCTTAAGAACACATCCTAATCATTGTAAACCACGTGTTGTTTACTCCACCTCTGCCTGAAGAATTCACTTTTGAAAAAGAAAAGGGGAAAAAAAAAACAAGGGAGATATATGGCAAACGGAAACCAAAATTCACGCATCCTTCATAATTGATCTGTTACAGCGAGCCAAAAATCACTACTTTTCGAATTTAGTTTCCACACCCAACCAATACTAACAATTCTTATACTTGAGTCTCTCTCTCTAAAATTCTCGCCCTTGTAAAACTCGTAGGTGGTCCTGGAATAAGTTTGTAGTTGGGGAGTTTGACCCCCCAGAAGAAAACAGGTTTCTACCACCCCACGTTTATTCTCAAGCGCGCATTGTTATTTCTCCTGCCTCATTGCCTATTGAGAAAGTTCTTACCTAAAACGACACACATACATATCACTATCTTCCACTGTTGGCAAGATTGAAGCGCGGCTTTGGCGACTGGATTGGCTATATTTGAATTGTTATCGCTCGTTTGGCAGTTCGAGTTCAATTATGTCGGAAACATTCCATTCGTGTATGACGGGATAAAATTATAAATTCTATTGAAAAATTGGAAGACCATGACACAGTGGCGTAACGTAGAATCCCGCATCGCGAGGGGGGGAGGGGCAGGATTTTGGAGAACCCAAAACTTCACTGATGCCAAGTGTAAATATTTAAACAATTTATAAAATATTAAAAACAAAACCTGACTTTGCGGGGAGTGGGGGGAGGGGGACCTAATGTTCTCCGTTACGTCAATGCCATAACGTCAACGCAGTATATTACTTATAACCAATATTTTTTTTCACAGTATATAATGTAAGATTTGTACATGAAGGTATACTTTTTTTGTTGTTGTTCTTGAACATTGGTCGGCAAACTTATGTAGAGAAGAGCCAAAAGTCGTAAGGAAAACAAGATGATTATAGTATCAAATAGCCATTTACACAAAGAGCCTCTTATACTAAGAGCCACATACGCATGCGCAGGAGAGAAGGGGAGCTTCCGGTGGCAGTCTCAAGACTCCAATAAATACTTTCTTTTATTATATTTAAAAAAAGCTACACACAAAATAACATCTTCCATTCCTTCCAAAACGAAGAACTTTCGACACGAGAAAAATACCGTTAGAACTTTATTCCGAAATTTTATGTTTACACTAACAATTAAAATGGGCTGTAATTATGTCCCTGCGATAAAAACAAATTCAACTTCATTTTATAACCCTTAAAAGTGTCAAAAAATATGCAATGTGTTTTTGTCACTTGTGTTGGAGGTTAATGGGTAGCTCATGTTACTCATGCATGCACGTGACACAATATTTTGGGCCAGCCACTGATCGTAACAGTTTGCATTTTAATTCAAAATAACAAAGTTCAGTATGAAGTATTACGAACAAACGCGAGTGATCGGTCGCAGTTTTCAGCAAGTTTTTCTCAGTTCAAAGAATAATCGGAAACGTTCTTTTTACGTACCCTGATGTGACTTCATTAATTAAACTGAACTTGTCCCAATTCGATTGGTTGGAAATTGAAAAATTTGAAATGCAACTGATTGATGTCCAGTCTATTTTAACATGGATTCAAAAATTTGTTGAAAAAAGGAGAAAGTTGGAATTTGATTGAAACAGAAAGATTAACAAGGAATATACAGTAGAACGTCGTTTTTATTCGAACATTTATTATCTGGAGAGTCAAATATCGGGACCAGTTATTTATTTATTTTTGTCAACTACATGTACTGTATATGAATACGTTTTAGAGCAGTGCAATGCTCAACAGTTGTTTCACGTGAGGCGAAAAGCGACGGGAAAACCCAAGGTGAGGGATATTTGGGGAATTTCAGTAGTATGATTTGGTGAAAAATGCATGGAATAAGCTGTGGCCAGATTTAGAAGGCGAAAAAGACTTCAATGACGATCACAGCGAGGAGATTACCGACTTTGTCCAATCGATTCCAGAATTTCAAGATTGCAATGAAGAAGATGTAGAAACCTGGATGGCATGTGATGCAGAAGACTGTGGATTTCAAATGCTAAATGATGACGAGATTCTGACTTCCGTGCAAAAAGAATCCAACCCTGTCGACGATGAAACGGATGAAGACGAGGACAACAACAGCAACAACGAAAGCAGCAAGGGTCCATCAAATACTGAGACTTTTTCTGCGTTAGAGACAACTATGGAGTGGTACGAACAGCAATCAGAGTGCTGTCCTACTCAATTACTGCTGCTCAAGGGAATCAGAGACCTGGCAGCAAAAAAACGAAGGTGTACAATGGTACAGCGAAAAATAAGTGATTGTTTTCCACAATAAAGGTAAAAATGCGACATTTTGCCCCTATTTTGCTTGTTCTTCAAGCATCTTTCCCACATATGATGATTTTCGATATTTGTATAGTGTCCAGTATCATATAATGCATGGATCACATTCGGTTTTCGGTTATCCGAACAATCGCGTGTCCGAACGGTGTCCGGTCCCAATTGATTCGGATAAACGACTTTCTACTGTAAGTAAAAAATGCTAGTAATGAAATTTTGGAAACTTGGAATTCGATTCCAGACACATTGAAGAAGCTGGACCATATGCTATCTTAACCATATTTTCATCTACCTACGCCTGTGAGTCCTTATTTTCAGAGCTGAATAACATTAAAGACTCGCTTAGAAACCGTTTGGCAGATGACTGCAATTCAACATGCATAAAAGTAACATCTTACAATCTTAATCTAAGTTATTTTTCATCTATTCTGCAACAGCACACACACTAATGTTGCTTTAATTTGAATTACACGTATATATAACTAAAACATTTACTACTATAAAGTACAAAATGTACTTCTTCGAAGTAAATAAAGAGTTGTTAGTATTTAGTTTTATTTTCCCAATAATCGCAAGTCAAAATTATTTGACGGCACGTCTCTACCTCATTAAACATTTCTTAAGAAAAAAATGGCACGTTGATCCATAACTGTTCGCCGCTCCTGACAAAGAGGATCAGTGTCTTCCCCTAGTGGTATTTCTACCAATAAATTAGACTTTTAGATCTAAGAACTCATTTTAATATTTTCAGATTCTCAGAACACTTTGTCAATGAAGTACAATTTAATATTTAAATCTTAAGCGAATCAAGAATTTAATTTTAGACGCAAATAAAGTAAATCTTTCAAAAGATAATTAGAAAAGAAAACAATAATCTTATTTTTTTTAACAATTCATTTTGCTTGATGTCAAAAGAGCCATAACCATCTATAGACAGAGCCGCGTTTTGCCGACCCCTGTTCTAGAACCACACTATAAAAAAAGGATGTTCTTTTTTTTTAAATTTAATTTTACATTCAGTTAAACGCCGCCTTTTTCTCTAACATATTCGAAAGAAAATCATTCGTACAAAAACAAGATTTTAGAAGTGAATATAAGAGAAAGTACTGATCAGTGAGAGCAAATAATCTTTAATATTTAATATGTTATTAAATTATAAATGAAAGGACGATTTTTCAATTAAAAAAAATGAAATACAGCAAAAAAATGTTTTTTGAACATATAATAATAAGAGTTTTGGGATCACATTGAGCTGTGGATATTTTTAAACACACACACAAAATACTAAATATTTTCTTACCCATATATTTAATATCTATTTTTACAACAATTTAGATCGGCATCGCTAAGGAAAAGAGACAATATTTTATAATACAAATATTGGTCCTTTTACATAAATAATTTTATGAATGTATGTTTATTTATTTTTGTAATAAATTGTCGTCTTCTTTTCCAATTTTAAAATTGAACACTCAGTTTATTTGATTATTTTGGTAGACAGACAAAACTATTTATTTGTTTTAAACTAACTTAAAATTTAAAAAAAAACCACATAGAACAATATCAACAACTTTGAGATTGTGAGAAATTCTGAATTTATATAGATTAGAAAGAGTGTATGTATTTTACTACTCGATTTCAGTATTCTTCTTTATCGAATTTTTCAACTCCATATTCGATACATAGTTAATAATTTTAGATTACATTGATGATTTTAATTTTTAAATGATTCATCAAAAATGATTTTAAATAATTTATATACTGAAAAAACTTATTTTTATTTCAAATAATTTATTTTTGAGAGTAATAATTTTCAAATAATTTATAAATGAGAAAATTAATTTCATGTAAAGAAAAAAAAAGGAATAAAATTTTTTTCTCGATAATTTCATCGACCAAACGATATTTTCAAAAAGTATTATCTATCAATATTTTCATACAGCTTTAGTAATGTTGTAATTTTTATCTGCTATTAGTTAAAATTTTTGATGTTTTTTGTTTATCATTAATTTTAAGCTATAAAGTTTTTATGGTATTTACATTTTTTTTAAAAAAATTATTCGTTATTTTTGTTGCATTCCAAATGTTTTTTTTAAAAATTTCTTTATATAATAATAGTAAAATGCACTTAAATGTGATTCATAAAGAAGTATACAGTTTCAATGCTCAATAAATCAAGAACAATAAAAGGTATTACATGTTACTTGCAACAGAATGGTATGGTAGTATTTTAAGTTTTGCCAGAGACAGTTACAGATGCTCGATGAGAAAAGCCTTAGTCATACTACACATACTGAGCCGATTATACATATCCGACCAAACGAACGCGTGTTAAGGTATTTGAATAGAGTTTGTGCAGGATCTATACGCGGCCCTACTAACCCTTCAGGACTCTTTTAGAAAAATATTTATTTCAGCCAACTTTCGCCGAGTGAAGGAAGCGTGATTATGCAAATTAAGTATAGTATAAAAATTCTGTATTCACGAGTTGGCAAATTTGTTAGTTGGAGAGTGAAGGATCGTGGAATTATTAAGTGCATTTGGAGTTTATCCTTGAAAAGGATTACTGAGAGTGGATCAATCGACGGGGATTGAAGGCGGATAAGGATCGCCTTCAAGGACTCAGGCGTAGGACTTGACTTCATAAAAGTACAGGTATCGTGATCCTTATTTAAATAGAAATGTAGCTTATTAGTGCGCGACGTAGTTTATATTGAGCTTGTTTAAGTTATCGTGGCATCAGTTGAGGGTCCGTATTATTATTCCCAGGCTATTGAGTGTCACCTCCGTGCTCTGCTATCTGATATGTTATCTTAATTAGATTATTATTGTGTCTACTTGATATTTCGGTGGATATTGGCATGGTTTGGTCACATGTGTTCATTTCTTACCTTACGGCATCCCTAACCCCCTCCAACTTTTGTAAATTATTAGAATAAATTCATAAAGTTGTTTGCAATAACAGTATAGAGTACACATTATTGTTTGAACTGTTTTCAGCTTATTACTTATCTGTTGTGAATTATGGACCAGGGGGTCTGAGTGGGTGGAGCGTAGTTGACACCCCGCTCAGACCCCACGTCTCTACAGAAACCATATGTAACGGATTCTGTTTCAGTTGAATCTTGAGCTTGGCTTCGGCATAACTAGATGTGCTGTCGTTTACTCGTAATTCTTGGTTTCAGCGTACCAGGTGCCGTAGTTGACTAGGATTTTTATCAAGAATATTAGAATTATTCTCTTTATTATTTCAGTCTAATCAGTGTAACTTCATTTAATCTGTTAAAGATTGTTAAGTTTATTGTTACCAATAAATCCAGGAAAAAGACAATTCCAGGACTCCAGAATATTATTATTATTTTATAACATTACACACACGCTGCAGTACATTTTAACGTATCATCTTTTCATCGCTTATCATTTTACTATCTTTTACTTTTAGACATCCTTATTCTTTGTTGAGTCACTGTCATTGAACAGGTACAACAAAAGTTTTCTTAGAACTTTGATCATCGCAAAATCATTGATGACATCATTGTAAGCAATTTCCACTGCAATATCGTTTTGAGTGCATAGCAACATCCAACTGCTAAGCTTTTCTGTTTCTATAGTAGATCTCATTTCAGTCTTTACTCTCTTAAGGGCAGAAATACTTCTCTCGTGATTCGCTAGGCGGTGGTACATTTTTTGTGATTTCAATTTCCCCCTATTTTTCGCCCCCAAATCTTTTGCGCCCTAAACGGAAAAGTGGCCCTGAACTGTAGCATCAACCACAGAGTTGACATATCCAAAAAAGGAGCTCCTGTGGCAGTTTATTCAATTCAAAAACACAAAAAGCCGTTTCCACTACAGACGCCGCCATTTCGACTGCCTAGTCACATGACTCGCACGCTATGGACTAAATTCATGTGACGTCATGATCACGTGGTGATTTCTTTCACGTGTTTCCCGCCTAAAATAAACATAACTCTCTTGTGCTTTTTGTTTTGTTACTTCGTATGGTCTGTTAATCTTTTTTAAAGGTTTTCATAACCAAAAACGTTTGTGGAATATCAAGAACAACAATCTCGCACTTTGTTGTTTTTACTTAATATACATATTTTTGCATTTAAAAATGTGCTCCGCAGCAAATGGGCCTGAGATACATTCATTCATTCTTTGTAAACAAAATTCTTTCGTAATAAAGTTTGGGCCCTGAATTCATTCTATTATATAAAAACTTTTGGTAATTATGAAAAAATATTATGATTTAATTATTATTTTCAAAAATTAGTATAAAGTTTCCTTTTTTCTGTTCTTGAAAATCCATTTCAGTATTATGTTAGGATATTTAGGTTTTTAAAGTCTCTGAGTAAACTCTGTGAGTGAATATTTAAATAGACGCTGAAACTCACAGATAGTAATTTGTATGACTCATTGGACTGGCATGTCACAATTTCCTTTTGAAACTCTCAAGGAACGTTACGGAATGCTACAAGACGCCTCCTGTCTATTTTTATCAAGATCAGTTAAGTATTGTGAAGATATATGCGCATAACATATGTGTGATAAAACATTTGTGTGTTTGGGTAGCTGTTTATCGCATATTTACTTGCACATTCTGACCAAATAAATATTGTTCAGAAGTATCATTATGAACATCTTTATCAGCTGATTGTTGATTCGTAATATTCTTAGAAAGAAAAAACATCTTGCACAATGTGCTGAGTGCCAGAAAAGCTCGGAAAACTCAGGTTCAGATAAACGATGTACTTAATTTTTTTTTATCTTTTGATTGTGATCTTTTTAAAAAAAAAAAAAAAAACTGGAAAATTCTGGTCAGGAAGTTCCGAGGCATCTCGGAAACAATATGTATCCTATTTTTACTAATAACATTATATTTTATTTCGTACTTTAAACTAGTGGTTCCCAACCCCCGGACCGCGAACCGGTACCAGTCTGTGAATCAAATGATACCGGGCCGTCCAAGGAACTTAAAATTATTTTCGTTTTGCTTACTGAGAAGTATTTAATTTCCGGTTTGAGCGACTTTCCATGGAAATCACTTCATATCCCAAGTTAAATCACTTAGTGACGGATCTATATGCGGTTCCACTAATCCCTTCTTATATCTTTAAGGTAAATATTATTTCAACCAACCTTCTTCGCGTAAGGGAACGTGATTATGTAAATGAGGTATATTATATAAATTCTGTTTTCGCGAGTTGGCAGTAAGTTGTTGACACGTTGTTGTTGGCACGCTGAAGTTGATACGTTGGAGTGTGCAAGTAGGAGTTAACATAAAGTTTGAGAATTAGTTGTTAGTTGAAGATTGAAAAGGAGTGGAATTAGTTTGCAGAGCGTGGAGCCTACGACATTGCTCAAGCCGAAGAGGGCACCTGGAAGTTTCCAGTGTAGGATTCGATGCATACAAGATCCATGTATCGTGAGCTTGATTAAGTAGAAGCTAGTTTATTAGTGTGCGACGTAGTTATATTTGAGCGTATTTAAACTGTCTTAGATTCATTTGACGGTCTGTAGTAGTATCCCCGTGTTATAGAATTTCACCTCCGCACTCTACTATATTTCAGCTACCTTAATTAGAATTGTATTGTGTCTGATTGTTAATAATAATTAATAAATTAATTAGATTGAAAACATGTCTGTGGATTATTCTGTTTCTCTCACACATCTAGCCGGGTTTACAGGTAGACAAGAGGGTTCAGATGTAAGTAGGAACCAACCGTTATCACAACTTTATATTCATTTTTTGGTGTAACTGTATTTTATTCTGAAGACATATTTAAATAAAATTAAGTTAAAATTATTAAATCAAAACAACCTAAAATATAAGCAATCAATGTCCCACCTTTAGCGGGCCACGGTAAAATTATAAAGCGTTCACTGGACCGCTGCGATAAATAGGTTGGAAAGCACAGCAACAAACAGTAAGGTTTTTCAAACTTTGTGCATCAATGACTTATTATGCGAGCAACAATACATACACACAGTAGAGTTTTCTAAACTGGTTATATACTATTTTTATTAATATTCATATTTAGTATTTGTAAGAAAATACCAGGTGACCCAAAGGTCCGTTGTGACGGATCTATACGCGGCTCTACTAACCCCTTGGGGATTCTTCTGGGGAAACAATATTATCAACCAACTTTCACCGAGTGAGAAAAGCGTGATTATGCAAATTAAGTATATTATATAAATTCTGTATTTGCCAGTTTTAAGAGTTAGTTGGTTAGTTGGAGAGTGAAGGATCGTGGAATGATTAAGTGCATTTGGAGTTCATCAAGTAAAGATTACTGAGAGTGGATCAATCGACGGGGATTGAAGCCGGATAAGGATCGCCTTCAAGGACTCAGGCGTAGGACTTGACTTCATAAAAGTACAGGTATCGTGATCCTTATTTAAATAGAAGTGTAGCTTATTAGTGCGCGACGTAGTTTATATTGAGCTTGTTTAAGCTATCGTGGCATCAGTTGAGGGTCCGTATTATTATCCCCAGGCTATTGAGTCTCACCTCCGTGCTCTGCTATCTGATCTGTTATCTTAATTAGATTATTATTGTGTCTGCTTGATATTTTGGTGACAATAAAATAATTAGAGTGAATCATGTCTACTGATTATTCAGTTTCTCCCACACACCTAGCCGGGTCTGAGGGTAGACAAGGGGTTTCAGAGGGAAGAAGGAACCGATAGGCATTACACTGTTAACATTTGAAAATTCAATAATTCAAGGCAGAGAGGTAAAAATTGACACACATGTTGGGAATGACATGAGGCTTGATTGAAACCCAAAAAATGCAAAAAATGGCCAATGGATGGCGCTTTATGTAACAAAAGCAATAATTTCCATAACAGTTGACTATTAGCATTACCAATAAACGATGTTCTTTATAACAAATGTTCAACATGTCGGCCGTCTTTCTGAACAATATCTTTAGAAGAGGCACAGTGTTGTGAGAACAATAGTGTACAGCATATTTGTAGGTGTGGTGAGAAATTACCATCGGATCTTATCTCTTAGCATCCTTAATAAGGTCGGACGATTACAAAAACCTTGCGACTTCAGGTTACCGGGCAAATAATAATCACACATTGAGGTCTGAGGACCTGGCTGGCTGAGCATGACAGAAGTGATGACTCAACAACCAATCCTCACCAAGCGATATGTGCAAGAGATCTTTCATCCCGTCTTATGGCGATAGGATCGTAAAGCCGCAATAACAGATTCTCTGTTGTTGTTGTTGTTGTCGTGTCCTTCCCGCAGGGAAGGAATGAAAGTTGCCATTGCCTGTGAGACAGGTTGGACTTCTTAAAGATAGATGGCGACACCACCTATCTCCACCTCCACAATTTTGGCATGGAACTGAAGGGGAGGGAAATATTCTCCAGCCCCATGCACTCGTGGTTTCTGCTGCGACCGCTCACAAGACTTTCGGATCCACTGATTAAACGAGCACGTACTCCGTCTATACTCGATGGTATTTAGTGGCATCGGGCATCGAACCCAGGCCCTCCGGTCTGGAGTCTGATGCTCTAACCACTAATTCTGATAATACAGCCGTGAACGTCTTAAGACTCTTTGAGGCAAGCGCCGATTTAAGCTCATTCCGGGCCCTGGGTGCAGAGAATCTAAAGGCCCTCCTTGGTACTGGAGGATCGAAATTTATAACCAGAAAAGTGATTAAGTCCAGCTGGACTCCTAGGAGCCCGTCCCAAGCATCCAATGGATCCACCGGCACTCTATAGAGGCCTTGGGCCCAGAAAAATATTAAGATTTTTGGATAAGATTTTGGCCCTTATGAATCTTAAGATTTCATAGGGGCCAATTTTAAGAATTGGCCCCTAGGCAGAAACCAGTTCGATCGATGGTCGCATTTCGACTAAATGAGTTGAATGATTGTTTATGGCTTTGGGTATAGGTCTAGACATGGATAACGGTCATCACACAATAAAACAGAGTTACCACTTTTGCCAGTTGACATACAGTTTGAAATTAGAGTTTTTCGGAGAGCATGTTCGAGAATAATAGTTGACCACTAAAATTATCTGGATTCTGATCTTGCTAAGAAAGAGTCGAGAACGAAACGAGGCCCCACCTTGGGCCCGGGCCAAAAGGCCCCATGCCTTAAGGCGTCCCTGAGTACAGCTCTACTAACAATGCTTTTTCTGGTAAAGTCAACATGCCGCAATTTCTGGTGCATCTGTTTCCTCTCGGAATTGATTTTATACAGCAGCGTCACTGACGTTTTTTGTACATCTGTGTTGTCCATTTTTGCACTTTTTTAAAAAATTTCAACAAAAACCCGTGTCATTTCAAGCCTGCGTATCAATATTTACCTTTCTACCAACACTATTCCGTGAATTATTGAAATTTCAAATGTTAGCGAACTTTTGGGTCGCGTGGTATATATCAACACAAAAGTTAGCAATTTTTACATCACAAGAAAAAGAAATTTTGTAGAAAGCGCAGGGAAAAATTGGAAGTAATTAACGAGGGAGACAACTAAATTAAGTCTTTGTTTCTGGAGTCACCAGTAACCTAAATGACAGCCCCATTAATCATTTTGGAATAGCGTTCGGGAAAACGACAGACCTGATCAACGTTCGATAAATTTTTTTTAACCTACCGCATTTAAGAGGCAAGAATCAACGAACTATTGATAAGTAATTATAAATAAGATTCGGTGAACTATTAAACTAATTATAAAAAGATTTTTTTGGTGAGTTTAATCAAAGAGTGGTTTTTTTTATGCAAATCATGCAAAATAAAAATATCCATGAACAAAATAAGAAACTGGAACAATTTTTCCTGTTAAAAGAAATTTCGTGTTAAAGGATATTGAAAGAAAGGGGAAAAAAACATATATTCACAACAAAATTAACATATATATATATACTTAAATGAGTGTATTTAATAAAAATTAATGAAACAAAAACATTCACAAGGACTTAATGAAATTTAATACAAAGTTTTCAAGTTCTTATGAAAAACAAAACATTTATTGAGTTTTTGATAAGTAATCTGACATTTTTCTTCGCATCGTCTTTTTTAGCGTCAAATTGTCAGTAAATTGTTCGATGTCACCCATTTTTTTTTCCAATTCACCACTGGAAAGTGCATATAAATAATTGCACATGCTTTTCATAGTGTACCTCATTTCGGTTGATGTGGGAACAAGAGCTGCGTATTCATTTCATTTTCGTCCTCGGTATCTGCATCAACGGTATTTTTTGAACTCTGAACAAACTTCAGTCTTCGACTGCCCCGATTCGGGCTGTACACACATTATTATTATCTACTGCAACGAATTCTTCTGATCATACAATAGGACAACCCAATAATACAGAAATTTTCTCAAGTACCCCTCTTAAATCTGTTTTCCGTATTTTATTCATTCCCAGCAAAGAAATCTTTTCGTGTTAAACGATTTTCGTTCCGTGCTAAGAGAAAAACTCGTAAAAATACATAGCAGTTTGTCGGAACCATTGTATCATTTCGCGTTAATTGATATTTCGCCTTAAGTGTTTTCGTGTTAAACGTATTAAACAAATTATAACAATATTTTTTTAATTTCGTCAAATCATGCGAAATGAAAATTTTCACAAATAAAGTTATACATTTATAAAGAAAGAATTCATGTAACTCAAAATATCTGATTTTAGTATTAAAGCTATTGATTTATCTCAAGATAAAACGAAAAACTGTTTCGCGAGAAACGAAAAGCAGACGAGAATCAGAAAAATAAATTGTAGCGCGCTGTAAATATTTACATACTCTCAGTAAAATATTAGACATCAAAGGAATCAAAACATCATTCAATTCAGCAGCAATTTATTCGAGCAACGATTTTAAAAGAATATACATTTTTGAAATTATACTTCAAAAACATTTTTATAAAAAATATAAAACTTCATAAAATTGCAAGAAACAAACATTTCTAAATTTCTACGAAAGCGCCTAACATGCGGCACGTACGAGGGTGAGTCAGAAAATAAGTTTTCCCCATCGATTGTGGTCAGAGTTGTGACGGATCTATACGCGACCTTCTGATTAATCCTCTTGAGGAAACTTTGGGGCTAGCTTTCGCATTAATTCACAGCCATCTCTCAAAAAGAAACCTTGATATGGAGATTAGTTTGACTATAAAGTCAAGGTTTTGTAAATGTAAGATAGAAAGAGCAGAGAAACTCTTGAGGTGATACGTAGGTGAGACATAATTCATTATCACAACTTGAGTTAAGGCCGTAGTTTGCCACTATACTAAATTAGTGGATTGAGAATTAATAACCTTAGATAGATTGGTTTAGATTAAATTTAACAGATTACTTGCGCTTGTTTAGTTAGTGTAGATTGCTTTCTTTATATCACTCCTAGGGTCTCCTCCTGTAGTTTCACTTGTGGTTGATCAGTGTGCTTGAATAGTAATAAAATAACAACTATTATGGAGGTTTCTAGTGATGTTTTGTTTCCCCCCACACCATTAGGTAGGCAGAACGGTGAAGGAGTGGCTTCAAATAGAAGCCGCTCACAGAGTTTTGTATGAAAGTTAAAGCATAGAAAGATACATTAAAGATAAGACATAACTTTTATTTTCCACATAAGTACCAAGTACATTTGTCATACCACTTGATAAGCTTCAAAAAGCCCTCCAGGAAAAACTCAGGCTTTGCATAGGGAAGCAACGTTTAATGCATGGTGGTCAACCTGGAACATTTCATGCGTTACCATGAAGTTGGCAATAACTTTCTGCTTCCGATTGTGACGGGGATGAATTGTGGGTCCATCATTTCACGCCCGAAACGATGGCCGCATCTATGGAGTGGAAACATTCGTCATCATCCATCCGAAAGAAGTCCGAAACAACTCTCTCTGCAGGAAAAGTGCTCTTCGCGGTTTTCTAGAATGCCTAAGGAATTTTCTTTCTGAACTTTTTGGAGTTCAGAACTGTTAATGCTACTCGATACTGTGACACCCTGTCGAGATTGAAAGCGGCGATTTGAAAAAGCAGACTAGGCTTCCTAAATCTGGCATTCTGTTGTTGGATGGCAATGCGAGACCACACACGGCGATAGGAACGCAAAATATTGCAACTCTTGGTTTGGATTGCCTACAACATCCGCCATACAGTCCTGATCTCGCACCAAGAGTCTTTCATCTGTTTCCGGCTTTGAAGAAGAATCTCGCCAGAAGGCGCTGAGTATGAGTTGGAAGCAATGCTGAAATTCAACAAGCAGTTGAAAGCTTCTTCCTTATGCAAATCCCTGAGTTTTTACGGGAGGGCTTTTTAAGGCTAATCAAGAGGTATGACAAATGTCTCAATGTAATTGGTACTTATGTGGAAAAATAAAGCTATGTCTTATATTTAATGTCTCGTTCTGTGTTTTGACTTTCATACTGAACTTTGACCACAGTTGACAAGGGAAACTTATTTTCTGACTCATGATCATATTATCTTAAAACAGCGGTTCTTAAACTTCGATCGGCGTGCCCCCCCCCATTTTATATATCAGCCTGACATCGCCCCCCCCCCCCAAGATTTTGAATATTTCTTCCTGACTCCCAACTCATGGTTGAACGATTTAACGGTTTCTCAATCATTTTCTTTGCTACTTGCACGGATTTTTTTAACACTTCTTACAAAATACTAATTTTATATAAATAATGCACTTAACTGTATGAATCATATTTTTTAAGGAAAAGGATGTTGCTGCATTTCTTTTTCAAGTGCTGCTATATAAGGTGTAATTTTCGAAATTTGCTGTCTGAACAATCTGCCTTTTCAGAGTCTGTAAAAGGGGTGTATCGGATCTATTTGCGTAGCTATTACTAATCCTCTTGTAGAAATTCTATTGATTTAAATGTTGTTCAATAGAAAACTTTCTCCCGAAGAAGAAGATGATCACCTGGGATGGCCTAATTTCTGAGAATGGGATTTCTTTTAACTATACTGTTTTATTAGAATAATTAAATTTAATGAATAAATAAAAACAGTAACAAACAAACTCAACAAAATAGTCCAACACCCTATATAGAAAGGAAAATGGAAAATCGCTTTCTATTTTGCCGCTTAATATTATGATTCTGTCATATGTTTTTCATATTTATATATTAATTGTATCTGTTTAATAAAAAGTAACTTAAATAAAATTTTTCTTTGCTGACCTAAGTAGGAATTGAAACTTAATTTTTTTTTATATTACTTGTTTTTTAGAAAATTTTGCTCCTCTAGACACGAATTTCACCACTGCAACGCTTTGGGACAGCCATCTCAAGCGAATATGCAGTTGCTATAAAACCTAAAAATTTTTATGTAAGAAATTCAAAATTTCACTTTTCAACCAACAAGTATATTTTATTTTGTACTAAACATTTAATTTTTCCAATAAAAAAAATTGATAATTTATGTACCTAAATCATTAATAATTTTCATAATAAAAATTATTTTTTTTATGTACCATGTTTTTATAACCATTTTCATGCATTGTCATCAACTTCTGAGCTGTAGTCCAAATTTCAAGTCTCTAGCTCAGCGGGAAGTTAGTTTAAAATCAATTACAAAATTCCACCCGGTCAGACATAGAAGAAAGCGAGTTAATAAAAACCATGATAACCTTGGGGGGGGCCCTCTTTGACCCCAGATCCACGAAATTGAATACGTAGACGCAACTCGACCCATGCTATCGACAGATGGTCTTTGTTCGGGTAAATTCGTGTAAGTTCCGGAGTTACAGGTTGTCTGAGTAAGTCCCTGTTGAAATCGGGGCCCAACTCTTTGGAGGCTCGGGTTTGAGACTTCTCACATTTTCATGCATTGTCACCCACTTTTAAGCTATTGTCCAAATTTCATGTCTCTAGCTTATCGGGAAGTTAGTTTAAAATCTATTACAAAATTCCACCCGGGCAGACATACAAGCCTCCTCGGTGGCCCGGGTTCGAGATTAGAACTTCTTTTTTCACATTTTCATGCATTGTCATCCGCTTTTGAGCTATAGTCTAAATTTCAGGTCTCTTACTCATCGTGAAGTTAGTTTCAAATCAATTATAAAATTCCACTCGGACAGACAAGAAAGCGAATTAATAAAAACATGGTAAAATGACTTCATAGTTAAAAGGTCAATTAGAAAGAAAAAATCCCGTTTACATATTTTTCTTTCACAATGTTTGAGAAACTAAACTTGTATTAATTTTCTATTTAACATAATTTACATTTAACATAATATTTTTAAGCAAACGAATGGTTATGTTACAGGAAGCTTTATCAGCATTACAATGCAGCTGTAATTTGAACCAGAATAGATAAGAAAATAATTGTAGTAGACAAATAAAAAGGGCCTAAGATATGAAATTGTATTTCTAAATTTAATATTGTTTTTTCAGCGTAAGTATTTTTTATTTTTATATCTTTTCCTAGGCATCCATTTTAATACAATTCAGTCTTTTATTTTCTTACGAAAATTCTAAGTCGATTATGTTATAGGAGAATTTTTAAGGAAGGGGGGATGGAATATTCCAGAAAACATTATTAAAATTCCCTTGCATTCAAAAGAAATTGCTTAGCAATTTAATAAACTACAAAAATACAAACATATTTTTGAAATGTAGCGAAAAGTTACTCTCCTCAAGTCATTTTTCATAATTCATTTCAGTTTAATAATAAGATATCTTATAAATTTGATTTAATTTCAACTTAAAGAGAAGCCTTATTAAATAACTGGGTTTTTTTTTCTTCAAAAAGCAGCATTAAATCTCTGACACTAACATTGAATGCACGTACCCATCAATATGAATAGAAAAGGAGTGTGCATTTCCAATAAATAAATAATGTTTGCTTATCTAAAATAAGTTAAAATTTATAATAACAATATTAATGCTTGTTCGAAAATATCTTTTTTTCCTATTTTTTAGCCAAAGCAAAGCAAATTGATGGAAAAGGTTCCAATTAATGTTTTTTTTAAAAAAACATTCTTTAAAAAATATTCGCAAGCAAATTAGGTTGAAGAAAACAGTAAGGCATTTAAAATTTATAACTTGTTAACTTCAAAGGAATTTTGTTGATGTTGTTCTTTGAATTCTCTGCTTAAATTCGAAAATGGAAGGGTGGGAGGAGGGGGGATGAAACATTGTTTAACACAATAATAAACAACTTTTCAAAAAATGTTTTGCTACCAATAAAAATCCTTTCAAAACACAAAACATCGTGGTAGAATTGTTCAAGTAAAAGCTTATAATTTTTTTTCATAACTTTTTTTTTTGTGAAAGAAGTTTAGTTGGAATTTTTTTTTCTTTTTTGAAATAGTTGGTTGCTGACAACATAATTGCTCTGTTTATGCATAATTAAACATGGTTTAATTCAGCGGAAAAAGAAAAGATTTTTTTTCCTTTCTTTCCTTTTTTTGAAAAAGACCAAAACTACCTTTTGGGAAGAAAAAATAAATAAAAGGAAATTTTTGGAGTACAATTCCAGTTTAATTTCTCTTTTTTTTCTCCTTATTTTTTGGAGGAAGATTCATTTCTCCATTTTTACTCATAAAGATCTCGAAGGGAGTGAAAAAAAGCTCTAGCTAGTTTCAGAAGTCGTGCTAAAGAATTCCTCTGAGAAGTTCAAAAGAACTATTATTCCTATTCACATTTCGAATTAAATCATTGTTAATTAAGATTTTCGTCATCACTTTTTTTTTTTGCAACAGTTAGTATTCTTGACACTAAAAACAATTGTTTCAGAGAAGTAAATTAATGATATATGGCACTTAAATATGAGATAAATGTTTTTTTTCCAATTTATATTGTATACGCAATAAAATAAATGCAAAGGGAAAAAAAAGAATGAAAATTCATTAAATAAGTTGCGCTATAAGTTAATGAGAGGCCCAGTGGTTGCGTATCGCGCTTCTGCACGACAGGTCCGGGGTTCTATCTTCGGGCTGGGCAAGATCAATTCAGTCTTTCATCCCTTCAATCGGTCGATAAATGAGTACTAAGCTTTCTTTGGGACTAAATACTGAGGGGTTTCGTTTCAGACTGACCACCTGATCGGGACATCTGCTCATGCACCTCAGTACCCAATGGTCACGTATACTGAGATGGGCACAGTAGGCCTTGGCCTTCATGGGCGGTTGCGCCACTGAGTTCAGTTAAGTAAGTTAAAGAAAAAAAATATCTCATAACAGTGACGCACACAAGGGGGGGAAGTCCAGGGGTCCGAACCCCCATAGTCCTTAATTTTTTTCGATTGATGATAATCCTATGATTATAATACGTAAAATTTAATTAAATACAGTGAAAACCGCGTTTAGCACGAAATCTTTGAGAAAGAAATATTTTTTCGCATTAAAGGATATTGCAAAAAAAGAAGAAAGAAAAACTTATATTTAACAAAATTAAGTTTATTAGAGAACATTTTATTTACATAGATATGTCTATATGCATGCATTTAATAAAAATCAATTAAACAAAAGCATTCTCAAGATCTTAATCAAATTTAATACAAAATTTTCAAGTTTCTGAAAAACAAAACGTTTATTGAGTTTGTGGAAAATAAATTGTTTTTCTTTGCATTGTCTTTTTTAGCCTCAAATTGTCAACAAATTGTTCGATGTCATCCATTTTGTTATTCATTTCACCATTGGAATGTGCGTCTAAATAACTGCGCATACTTTTTTTCATGATATTTCATTTTTAATTCATTTTTATTTATTATTTTAATTTATTTCATTGATTCACAAATTTTTTTATGATTTTGTTTTATAAGCCATCTACTTAGCTTTATAAAGGCACCAAGTTTATTATTTTCCGGAACAAAACTACAAGTGTTTTAGTCAAAGCAGATGCCATTACTTTAAGCGAGGTATGTCATACTTTAAAACGCGTTTTACTCGAAATATGTTTTTTTTTTTTAAATCACTTAAACGGGACAGCGATTGCTAAAAAAGTTTTGAAAATAATTAACTGAAATTTTTTGCGTATGTTCTCTATAACAGTAGAAGTGTTTAAACCTTCAGATTTATCAATCACTGTTTTTTTACGAAATTTACAGCCCTTTATGTGAATATAATCACTGTTTTTTTAAGCAATTTCATATAATAACTAATATAAAGTGTTCTAGATTTTGTAAAAATTAAAATATGTCTTATCCTGAAGGTCATTTTAAAAAGGAATAACATAGCAACGCATTAGAATTGAAAAATTGTACATTTGTTCATAAACTTTTGGTATAGAATGGGCCACGTTTATGTTATTTTTTGTTTTTTACCCATTTTTTCAGATTTTAGTAATAATAACTTCTTTTTCTGTTCTTAATTTTAGCCTATTTTTCTTAAATGTACTAAACAAATCTAAAAACCACACACACAAAAAATCCCATATCTTCGTTTTTTTAAATAAAAGAAAAAAATGCTGATGCAAGTAGTCGGATACCTTAAAAGTTTTCAATTAAAAAAAAATAGTCTTACAATTTAGAAAAAACAAAATAAAGGAAAGAAGTGATTTTTATGTCTATGGTTTTACAACGCTTATAAAAAATGCCACATTTTCTTTTTAGTCTAAATATTACATCTATTTTAAGAGGTAGTTTCTTGCAGTTTTATCTGGTATCAAGTTGTTTGAGATAAAATCTTGCAGTTTCTTTTGAGGGGTCTCAGGGGTGTTAACTTTCTCTAGAGGGTTGAAAATATAAACAATATTAAAATACATATAACTCTTTGAGAGAGAGAGAGAGAAAAATTAGCATTAAATAATTCGAATCTTTTCCACATTACTTATATAGGAATGGGGCTTCAGAAAAGTGTAAAATGTTTGAAATATAATCATAATTTTAAAAATTATAAGCATATGAAAGTAAGAAATATTTCTATAAGAAATATTAATTAAGTTTTATATTGCGCATGCTATTCTCAAAAGTAGTAGCTTTAATTACTAGAAATAAGCTGATTTATAAAGTTAAATGTACCCTTATTACACCGTAGTAATTTTAAATAAACAGAATAATAAATTTTTTTAAAAATTTATTTTAAAAATTTTTTAAAAAAAATTTCAATATTTTTCAAATATTTTGAAACACAAAAGATATATTATTCTTAAATTACTAGGGCTTAAAGAGTATGATACATTTTATAATTCTATAAATTTTTATACATCAAAGGCTACTATTTTAGAAAAGAGCGTTTGCGACGCAAGAATTACTTAATATTTATTACAAAATTATTTCATATGCTTATAATTTTTAAAATTATGATTATATTTCGAACATTTTGTACTTTTTTGAAACCATAATCTTTTGCAAATAATGTGTAAAAGATTCGAATTATTTAATTTAAATTTAAACGAAGTATACCTGTTTGAAAATTGTTTATATTTTCACCCATGGAGTCAAAATTAGCACCCCTGAGACCCCTTGATTTAACGATTTTCCTTACAAAGCCTGTATGAAAAACACTTCAATATCCATATATTATTATTAATGTACAGGCAGATAACTTTATAAAGTCAATGTTAAGTAGTCAAAATATGAAAATTTCTCCAGAAAGGCGGCACATTAGGCCTTTGCACGTGTGTGGCCTCTACCCTAGGATAATTTCTGTTGATCCAAATATTTGTTATAGATATTTAGATTAGTAATTAAATTGACCACACCATTTGCTTAAACAACCTTCTGATAGTAAGTAAAATAACGGATTTACTTTTATTGTAATGTCTGTTTATTCGGTATCTCCAGCTTCACCAGCAACCGCAGGGTTGTGGCAATGTTCATACGGACAGCACTGAGACTATTCAATTGGAATGTGAAGACACATGCGTGAGTGAGCTTGTGCCATGTGCCATGTGCATGCTGTGGCACATTTCAAGAAGCATCCGGTTGTACTAAATTACATTTGTACATATGTATTCTACTCGGATGACTGAAGCGAATAGTAAATAATAATAGGAGTATATAGAATAAGAAATCCCGCTTCGCGCGCGCGCGTTGGAAGCTCTAACGGAAAATACTCAAAATCAATCATCGTAAAGTTGATTTATTATGTCTCCTTTGATCAATTCATACTGATAAGATATTTCATATGTTATTTAAATTATTGAATGAACTGTGAGATTGTTTACTGATATGGATCTCTAAAGCAACACGAGAGAGCTCTATTAGGTTTAATTATAAAAGAGAAAATATAGATGAAGTTGTGTTTCAAGATTGTTTTTATATCCCCAGAGCATTTGGAATATTTTTGTAGAACTTTAGGACACAAAGAATATTTTGCGCGTTTTTAATGTATTATCGTACAAAAGGTTTATTTCGGTAAAGTATAATTTAGAAATTATCTTTTTATATATACGTTTCTAATTTTACAGAATTTTATGAATTGCTATATAATTTATCATCTTGAGCTGGTGCTCCGTGACGTAAAAGCGAATATTAGGGCCCCCCTGCAAAGGCTTTAGACCCCAAGCCGGATCTTACAAAGGGTACGTATTTGGCATCAGTCAGGCTTTGGGCCCCCTAAAACCCTGCCCCCCCCCGCGATGCGGAGGTGAACGAAACGCCACTGACTTCTTGATACCCTAAGCCCTTATGCCCTTGTAACCCTTTTGAGTTGACGATATATAGAATAAATAGTCAAATTCTCCTACGAAAGAAATAATTATTGTAAAATGTGGCGTATAATGTGCACCACCGTGTAACGCGTACATTAAAGTTTTGAAAATTCACCCATCAATTGCAAACAACAGTGATTTTTAAGTAATAAATGTACCAAAAATACTGTTTTAATCGATTCTCTTAAAAAAGTGTTTTAGACAAAAAAATGCAAAAACTTTTTTAAAATCCGTAATTTTTAAGTAATGTTTTCAATCTTCACATCGATTACGGATAATAAATATCTACACACGGGAAAAAAGTTTCGTACGATTATCTTAATAAATGATGAAGTTATTAAATGTTTAATTAAAACTTAGAGTATTTTTTGAAAAACCGTAAAAAAAAAGTTTTTGGCATTTTATTTTTTAAATGACTGGTTCTAAAAGAGAAAGGCATGAACTTATTTAGAGTAAAATATCGTTTTAATAACATAAAAATAAATTCATACGCAACGATTTAGAAATCATTTTCGTAAAAACGCATCAATTTTGACTCATTTTAGAAAAAATCGTAAAAAATAGAAAATATCATTATTTTGCAGAAAAAGTTATACCGTATCGTTGCGAAATAAATGATCTTTTCGATTCTGTTATTATTTTTTTGTCTGATTTTAAAATAAAAATTAGATGGCTGTTTTAAAATCGTCAAAAAAGTCGAAACTTTGCTCCACCGAAATGAAAAATACATCCCTACCTTACGCCATCGCGCAACGCGGAACGAAAATTTTTCCCTACCGTGCCATAAAAAGTTAACTTCAGTTATAATTTAAAAAAAATTTTTCGCATTGATACCACACCTAAAAAAAACTTTAATAATTCTTGCGAATAAAAACGCAGCATAATTATTTTAAGTCAAATACAAAATAATTCGAAATTAAGAATATAATTACCTGTTATTAATTCAAACGAGTAAAATGTAAGAAGTAATCGCCCATTTCAGGATGCCAATTTCTTCTAAAAACAAACTACTGATGGCGGGGATTGCAAACGTTTATTATACATATATATATATATATATATATATATACACTCATATATATATATATATATATATATATATATATATATATATATATATATACACTCATAACTAACTCACTCATCTCCTATGACTGTCTATCTACAAAAAAACTCTTTTTGCCCTTATTTTGGTTTGGATAGCTGACAACGGGCGTCGTATGGGATAGTCCGTAGTGACCCTACTCTGGGGTGGATATATAATCCCGCCTCGCGCGAACTCTTGTTTCAACATAAAAGAAAACTGACATGAAACATACAGAGTACGAAGTAAGGAAGTAAGCTACAATAAATGAAATACCAAATTCACACCCAATAGTATTTCAGAGAATATATCAAATTTTTTGTAGTAAAAAAATACATTTTTTTTTCAAATTCAATTTAAATGCCGTCCTTAGAATTTGCCGCCCCGGGCAGGAGTCTGGCCCTAGAGTCACCCCTGTCCTCCAAGTCACTCTTGAAGGAGCCTTCACGCCATATACTGCCCCCCCCCCAAAAAAAACCTACTGAAACTGACCTGTCCAATGGTACTAAAGTTACATTATTACATTAGATGGTTGTTTTGTAATGAATTTTTATAATCAAGGCAAGACGTTTGGTTCACCTTATCCTCCTCGGTTCTCTTGTATCACGTGATACAAAAGTTTTATAATTTTTTGTGAAGACCGAACAGCAGAAACAAATTTGGGACCGGTTGCATCAAATGAAATACAAAGTGAAATACCTCATATAATTTCCTCCTTTAGTCAACACATGGCAGTACCCGTCCTTGATAGCGATTTCTAGTAGCGTCTCTGAATCGAAACAAGATTGTGCACGTCGTCGAAGTAAATATTTTTCTTATTCATATACAAATATTAAACTTTTGTTAAAATATGCTTTTTCTTTGTATATGTCCACTTTAATAGTTAACAGCAAAAAGAGAAATTTTTAGCGAAATATTAAAGCATAATTACTTGTGAAATATGTTTGTATCACTTGTGATACAATGGGACCCAATCATTCATGAACATACTCTTTAAGTCAATTTTGTTTTAATCTTTAGTTATATTTGGGAAGGGAAAGGGGGGTTGAAGATTGATAGAAGTATTTCTTGAGTTAAAACTTTTAGTTGAGATGTTTGCCTTTCTCTCGTTTTTACCCATTTTTTTCTGATAGTTTTTTAATTAATAATATTTTTTAAAGAAATATTTGACACCAGATGAAATTTTAGAGCTGATGAATCGCGATGATTCTGATTTGAGTTCAATTTGAGGAATGACAAGTGCTCGGTCTTAACAACTGTACACAATATACAGACTGCAAAGTTCTTCTATGCCTTACAAACTACTAGAAATGGTTTCGTGGTATTTCACGAAAATAAAAAGATAAGGTTATTGTAATAATATTACTAATATGTACCCGAAAAACGCCAATTAAACAAAATTTTCATGTTGAATGTATGAATTGTATATATTGTGTGATGGCTAAGATTAAATTTATTACTTCAATCTTGCTTAGTACTGAAAAAAATTCTGATTGTAGTGTCTTGTGCCTGATGTATCACATGTGATACATCTCCCCCCCCCCCCAGTTTCTATAAATTAAAAAAAAATTATTTCACTTTTCTACATCAGAGTGATCAAAACAGCTATTTAAGTACCTCTTACAAAATATCAAGTTTTTATTTTTGTCTCGGGCCTGAAGAAGTTATATAACGAGAGATCGCTTATTCTGGGACTTATATTGCCACCGAGACGACTAAGAATGTCTGAGAACAATAAAAGTTGAAATTTGGGGTGGCAGCGTACTTGTCACACAAGACATATATAAATCAATCCTCTCGAATTTCACCATTCTTTAACACTCGTATTCCCCCCCCCCCCTTTTTTCACAAGTATGCAGCAATGGAATGGTTGGAATCCCTTGGTTTACGAGCCCTTTATTCGTTCTCAAGTTGAAAAAGAGGCGATCTGGCGCCAGTCAGAAACGTAGTCGAACTGCCCAGTTTAAGTTTGTAACATTTAGACAGAATTAAAATTATAATTAAACTATATTTATTTCATAAATATGTTAGCATTTTCATAAAGTTAATACAATGATTTACTATAATAGAACTGAATTAAGTGCAAAGCGTTCACAGCGCGAGAACAGCTTTGGCTTCATTTTTATCACGTGGTATATGACTTTTTTACTTCTTCTTTTTCGGTAATCGTTGAAAAACCCATCGATTTTGAAAGTTACCAGTAAACAAAGTACAGTGTTACTTTCCGACTCAAGTATATATCACAGATATTTCACTCTTCTTATATATACAGTCAACACTCGCTAATTCAAACCTCTCACTAATTCGAAGTATATGTTCAGTCCCTGGAAAAACTCTTGATATTTTGAATTAAAACAATATGTTTTGGAACACTGAATATTTCGAAGTAAAATCTGTGGCCATATTACAACACGTGATAATTTGAAGTGATCTAATAAAACTTTCGACAATTTAACCACTCACTATCATATAGAGTCCTGTAGCAAACAGGTTGGAGCTTACATGTTTTGTGTTGTATTGTTTCTGCTTGCCTCCCCTGTAACGTAGGCCCTTTGATGACCGTCGGAGTTGAATCCGATAACTCTGACAGAAGCTAAGGTGCCAATAAACAAACTACGCAGCTTTTCCCTTCAAAATCATGTTGATGCCTATGTTTTTCAAGCGCCATTTATTCTAGAAAAATCCATTAATAAAGTTAGATTGAATGCCATGAAACAAAAAAAGATAACAGATTTTTCATGAAAAAAATTAATTATGTACCGTATGTATTATTTTAATAGTTGTTTTTAATACATAAATGAATTATTTTAATGCACGAATTTTAACTTCTGTTTAATATTTATACTGTATAATATGTACTTTTTAAAAAATACTTTAAAATAAGTTTATTCGTATGAACAATTGTTGTTTTATTACATAGTTTCAAATTTAAATGTGTTAGAAAAAAATTTCTTTTCGTGTATTTTGGGAGTATTTTCCTATACTCTTGATAATTCGAAGTTTTTCATTGGTCCCTTCAACTTCGAGTTATCAAGAGTCAACTGTATATAGTATTCCAAGATGAAAATTTTTAATCCCCATTACTAAGGTTGCTTATGCCATACGCCCAAGGGAGTGTAAACTCAACGCAGAACACATTTTCGATTAGAAAAAATGCCACAATTTTTATTAAAATTTGTGACATTGTAACTCAGGCATTTGTTTTTAACTCTATAGTGTTTTTAAAGTTTCAAAAGATATCTTAAATAATTAGTTTTTCCTGTTAATATGTAAAGAGATAGCTCATCTAGCGTTATGATATAGGAGAAAAAATGCGAAACACAATTTATAACAGAAAATAATGAGTCAACTCGGATAAAAATGAGTAGTGTGATAAAATAAGTGATTCTCTACAGCCGGGGTGGGCATTAAGTCGATCGCGATCGACCTGTGGACCGCCATGACATTTTGGGGTGACCGCCTTCACTATATATAAGACCTATTAACCATTCCATTATAAGAAGGTCTAGAAATACCATATTTATTCGAATCTAAGCCCCATCCCAAATTCTCAACAAGATTTTGCGAAAATTGAAAAACAGTCTAAAATGAGGTTTATCGATGTACAATTTTACGAAATTAAAATAAATTTAAATGGAAAACTAAAGAAGTGGAATTACTACCGTAAAATGGGGCGTATCACGTGCACTTTGAACACAAAAAATGCGATCGAAATGTACGGGGGCGCGTTATACGCCGAGTATAAAAATGAAAGCTTCAAAAAAAAAAAAGATAAGCAGAAAAAAAATAAGGCTTCTGGCTCTTGAAGCATTCTATTTTTTTCTACGACTTGGAATAATGAATAAATGACTTCAAAACAGAAAAAGGTTGCACACGTATATATCTAGTTTCTTTGTAAAAATGGGCGTGTCTATTATACGGCGAATACTCGTACCTAAAAATAAAAAAATGAAGCTTGAAAGTATAGGCGCGCGTTATATGCCGGATTTTACGGTAGTTATTTTATCAGTATTAAAATTTTTAAATACATGTATGAAGCTGTAATTGTTCTAAGTACCCCCCTTCAACAAATTTTTCTTCCTTCGATTCTAAGCCGCGCCCAATTTTCAGTAGCATTAACATCGGTTTAAAAAGTGCGACTTACATTCGAGGTAATACGTTATTTTTAAAAATATGGAGGAAAAAAATCGAATGATAAGAGATAAAAAAAATTTCGCTGAATAGAAAATACACTTCGCTATTTGGAGGCTATTTTACGAAGAAAATCGTAAAATGTTCTTGGTTCCAGGAAAAAGTTCGAGAAATAAAGAAATTCGTAAAATGGAGGTCCGGCTCCATTGTGTACTTTCTGCGACACTGGTGGACAACAACACCTTGAAAAAATTAGAAGTAGCCCGTACCCTGGAAAAGTCTGCCCACCCCTGCTCTACAGGATAGTGAAGCCAAAATATATAATATTAATATTTGAGTACTTTTATATCTGAAAAAAATATTACGAATTTGGGTCCTATTCTTTAACATTAGTCGAAAATCAGCCTTAATACCTTGCGAACCATGTAATTACTAGAGCAGTGGTCTTCAAACTATGTTCCACGGAACCCTGGGGTTCCAAGAGGCATACCTAGGGGTTCCACTAGTCACAATAAAAGTTCGAAAAGAAAATTATAAATATATATGCAAAATGGATTCACGTCTTCTATGAAGTTTATATATTCCAAGTATTTAAAGCTCACCTCAGTCATTAAAACTTAAAATATTATTTATATAAAATATAAGTTTATTTTACAATACTTTTTAACTGTTTTTAAAACAATAAAAGAATATTAAAATATTTTTTCTTTTTTGTACTACCTTCTAGATTCGGATTATATTCTATTATTTACAATATCAGGTTCCGCGAAATAATTTCATACTCGTTAGTACAATGTTTTGCAAAACTAAATAGTTTTGTAATGGAAATGTATCTTTTTTCATTTATGGAAAATAAAAATCCATCTATCATGAAAGAGAGGGAACAACTCATCGACGTATTAGCAAATTCGACGTTAAAATCTAAATTTCAGCAAGAACAGCTCCCAAAGTTTAGGATGCAAATTCATGTAAAATTTTCATGTAGAATTTTCGCGCTGCTATAAACATTTTAATGTCCTTCCGAACATTGTGTTTAAGTGAAAAATATTTCTCTATGTGAGTGGCTACAAAGACAAATAATAATGAATTTACATCCCTTCTACCCTGTGACCCAGCTAAAGGTGGGGAAGGAACTAAATGATCATACGACATGATGAATTCCAATTATTTTATTTATCACTATAAACACTCAAACACAAATAACACTAAGAAGAAGATAACTCAAATCAGTAATAGAACGGGAGAGAGACGAGATTCGCATTTGGGAAGAATATGTTCAATCATGCAGGCTTTCCTCTAATATTACTTTACATGGAGCTTAAATATTTTAGTGTCCTCAATACTACTAGAACGCTCTAATGATTAACTTAAGACGAAGTGACACAATACCTGACTTTAGGCAGTCTTCTAATCAATTGCAAATAGATTTTAACGCTTCTTCGTTAGCTTAACTTATCACTTTCTTGTTATCTCACTTCTGGCTTCTTTACTCTTTGTTTACGTCTACACTTCACTGTCCTTTCATTTTACTTCTAATATACTCACAATTCACTAACTGCCAAACTCACGAATAAAGAATATATATGTATGTAAGGATAATTAAATTAGATCTAAAATTAAATCCCTAGACCACTTTTAACTTTTATGTTCCGTTACATCTTCAAGTATTAAATTTATTATCCAGTTCGGGAAGGAAGAACACATGGCCCTAAACAGAACTTTTCTCTGCAACCATTAATTTTTATTACCTCGTATGCAATGCTTAGCTTTCAAATATACTTCTTCAATACGAAATGTACTTAAAAGACATCTGGCTTTTAAGTGGCCGCTGACTCTGATACTTAACGCGTGTTCGATTTTTCTCTCTTAGAAGTAGATCCAAAAATGTCTTAATTGAATAAAGACAGTTAAAACACAAAATGACTTGATGTTACTCGGGAAACACGATATGTATCAAGGAAAATTTGCATATCACGTTTTCTGCTTTCCGGAGAAGGTTGGTTGAAAATGCTGGCACAAAAGAATTCCCCAGAGGGTTAGTGGAAGGACGTGTATGGATCTGTCACAAAATTAAAAGTAGGATAGGAAAGGCGACTGCATATATTTTCCAATAGACTTAGACTTTGACAGTTTGTGCAAAAAAAAAATTCTTGAGCATTTCCCACTCACTAAATATATTGCATGGGTAGGTGACATTGGATTGCAAATTAACATTATGAATGAGTAAATTATACGTTAAAATTACATTAAAATCTTTTAGTAACAAATACAGTACTTTTTTTAATAGTCTTTACTTAAAGTACTTGTAACATGTTGATCTACTTTAAATATTACTTTAAGATATATTCTTTTAAGTGTGTGTGATGGGACAACACGAAAACACCTTAAAGTTCTAGGGCAGTGATTCCCATAGTGGTCTATATAGACCCCCAGGGGTCTATGACGATCTGTAAGGGGTCCTCGACAGTAAAATAATAATTTGGGGGTCCATGAGGTGTAAATGGGGGTCTACGATTGTGGCTCTCGTTAAACCAGATCGTGACTAATATTAAAAGGAAATTTAATCAAGTGGAAACTAGGCTTACCTATTTAACAGATTTATATACTAAATTTAATGAAGTTTATTTGCAGTTACAAGGCGACAGCATAAATGTGTTATTAGGACTACATTTCGCACAGCCTTTCTTGCCAGAATTAAGCTAAAGGAGCATAATTTTGGACGTCGCCAACATTTAAATGCCCTTTTTTTTAAAATTTTGAAACTAGGTTTGAGAATGTTTTCACTATCTTAGTACCCCAGAAGACAATGAATTCATATGGTCATTTTGAAAAAAAAAATCATATTATAAGAATTAAGCACTAACGAAGATCTTAAAGTAAAGTTTAGAAACGATGTCAATAATTTTGGCTTTAATAAGATATACCTGTTATTCATTCCATATTATGGAATAACTTGAGAAAGCTTTTAATTGTTTTTTCGATTGAGAAGGTGTGCTTTCCAATCTCCAAAACAAAAAAAGAACATACTATACACCATTAACTGAGGAGATATTTAGGGTTAAACCCTGATAAGATTGATGTCAAAGGTTGAAAGTTTATTATTGCATCCCCAGATTCCTCCATCCCTCAAAAAGCACTTGTTTGTTGCACAGTTACTTTATGTAACAGTTATTTTATGCATTAGTTAAATTTTAATTTAATTAACTAAATAATTAAATTAATTAACATGTGTTTTCTTAATTTTTAAACTCTTCTATACTTTACTACAGTTAAAAATTTTAATCTTTTACAGTAAATAGCTCTATACCTGCTGTCAAAAACACATTTAAGTTGATAAATTTGCACAAATTTAATATTAGGAAATTAGGGGGTCTACCCCAAACTGAAAAACCTGCCAAGGGGTCTATAAGGCTAAAAAGTTTGGGAACCTATGTTCTAGGGGATCCGTGAGTCAAAAAAGTTTGAATATCATTGCACTAGTGGATGCATGTTATGTGTAGTGCAAAATCGCGTTGTAACCTCGTGTGGGTACATGGCTTATTTAAGAGTAGAACCTGTGTAAAGAGCACTGGAAACATTATAAGGTAGATTTTTTTTTAATGGGATTATATAAGACTACAAAAGTTAAGTTGCAAAATGCTTGCGATACAAAAATTTGAAAAGGAGAGTTGAAATTACAAATCCCTGTGAAATTGCTCGAAATGCTCCTTGAAATAAAAAGCTTTCCCACATGCGTTACATAAGTGTATTGTCATTTTTGGGTTCCATTTCTTCATCTTCTTTAACACAAATAGTAACCTCATGTGGGTACATGGCTTATTTAGGAGTACAACCAGTGTAAAGAGCACAGGAAACATTATAAGGTAGATTTTCTTTTAATTGGATTATATAAGACTACAAAAGTTAAGTGATAAAATGCTTGCGATACAAAAAATTGAAAAAGAGAATTGAGAAATTACAAATCTCTGTGAAATTGCTCGAAATGCTCCTTGAAACAAAAAGCTTTTCCACATGCGTAACATAAGTGTATTGCCAATTTTGTGTTCCATTTCTTCATCTTCTTTAACACAAATAGATAAATCCGTATAAGAGTGATTGTCATATTCATCGGTTTTTGGCAAATATTCACATTCAGTATCACTTTGATATTAAAAAGCACAGTCTGGTACGCAAGGGGTTACAGGATTTTATTTATTGAAGTTATTGATCACAATTTCCAAGAGTTTTGATAATAACTACAGCTGTTTCAACAACAACAAAAAACCCTTTGCAATATACAATACTCATATACCCATCGCAGGCATTTCGAAAAGTAATTATTTTGTCTATGGATATACAAAGCGCAACGATTCTATTTTCACGGCAGATTCACTTGCTCTTTGTCAAGTTTTAGACTTAAGAGACAGGTCAAATAGTAGTCTAATTTTTTTTCAGATAGTTATTCTATTCTATTTACACTCATAACTTGCGTTTCATATTTCGAAAATAAACCGCAGACTGATTAGCAAGATTTTAAAAAGATCTTGCTGTAATTAACAGTCGATTTTACTTTATATTCCAAGACATTTTTTTTTTAAAAAAAAAACTTAAACTGATACATTTAGGAAATCAGAAACGGAATTTAATGAGTTAATCGCCCTCTCCAAAAGTCATTAAAACCAAATTTGAAAAAATTTATAAAAATTTTTATTTTAGAAAAAACTGAAATTTTGAAAACATTCCGAATATAAGTAATACTCGTAGGTGAACCAAAAGTCTTGCCTTGATCATAAATATTTATTGTGCTGCAGCTATTATAATTGAACATAAGCTTTTTTCGACGTAGTGTAAGTAAGGGTTGGGCATTAAGTCGACCGTTGGACCGCTAAGACCTTTTTGGGTGACCTACTGAAGATTAGCAGTTAGTAATTATATTCCAAAATAATCAAGATTGGCTGGTAGTTCGCGGATTAAGTCTTCTACAGACTATAACTACGAATACTAACTTTAGAGGAAAATGATTTATTTTTTAATATATTTTGAAAAGTTTGATACACAATTTCATCCTTGATATTATTATATTTGTACCTATTATTATTATGTTTATATCTTGCATTTTGCTTCAAACGCGGTTTTAAAAGTTTTTTTTTATTGTAGTTATGTCGGAAAGTACATATTTTGGGGTTTATTGTAAAATTATAATAAATGTTATAGACCCTTTCCTTATCTCACCACACCTACGTCTCTGGGTGGACCGCAGCACCTTTAAAAATTAGAAGTAACCCTGGAAAAGTTTGCCCACAACCGTTGTAAGTTTTAATATTTTTTTTTATTTTCAATTCACCTCAGCAAATTTCAATTTGTACACCCTTGGTTGCTCGGAGAATGTAAAAGCGGTTTTCCAGTTCCCACCAAGTGTTAAGTTCAACACACAGTTGGTTCACTCATACTCTTTCTACCACTTCTAGAAAGATCCTTAACACATTACCTATTTCTACAAATATTTTATACCATCGCTTTATTGATTTTGCATCAGAACATTTGCTTCCATAACAACGTCGAAATTTATGCTGAGCATTAGTGGGCGATTTCGTCTCGTGAAACCAAAGCACACATCGGACTCTCTCTTGAATCGACGCCATTTCGGCAAAAATTATGTCTTTCTTACAAATGTTTCCTCGAGCATTCGTGCCATATACTGCACAATAAAACATCTGAAACTGATCTATCCAATGGTGTAAAAGTTACATATTATATTAAACGATTATTTTGTAACGAATTTTTATATATTTGGCAAAAATTTTGGGTTCACCCAATCTATATCAAATTAGACCTAAAACAGAAAAGAAGGAATTATATAAGAATCCGGACCTCAATAAGATGGCCATGATTCGCGGGAACTACAGCAGGAATTTAATTTACTAGACAACGCAATATACAATACTCTGTTAACCTACGGAATTTGCTCTTCTCATCGAAACAATTTTTGTAATAAACTAAAAATAGATGCCATATCAATATCAGAGGACTCTTGAAGAAAACAGAGATTGACCACTTCCCTGTATAAGGTTATATCTCGGGTTCATATATATTATAATTAATTATTATACCGAGTTATCTCGATTTCAGAATTTGTACGATTTGTTTCGTCTTGTTTTTACTCGGCCTGAAGCTTATAATGAAAGAAAATTGACCAACTGCTTATTCTACACCGAAAAAAGAGGGAGACAGTATTATAAGAAGATTTTCTGCCATATATTCGATTTAGCTGTGCGAATTGTTTACATTTTGTGCTGTAAATCTGGAGGTTCACGATCACCTAAGCAGGGGTGGGCAACTTATTTTGGCTCGCGGGCCACATAGAAGAAGCGGAAAATACCAAAGGGCCACGCCTTTTTAAAATGATTGCATTTATAAAAAAAAAAAAAAATCTAATAAAATAGTGGCAGTTTTATTCAATTCATTTACTATGCTAATTGCATATTACAGTAGAACGTCGTTTATCCGAATCCATTGGGACCGGACACCGTTCGGATAACCGAAAACCGAATGCGATCCATGCAGTATATTATACTAGACACTATACGAATATTGAAAACCATCACATGCGGGAAACGTGCTTGAAGAAAAAGCAAACTAGGTGCAAAATGTCGCCATTTTACCTTTATTGTGGAAAATAATCACTTATTTTTCGCTGCACGGTCTCTGATTCTCTTGAGCAGCAGTAGTTGCGTCGGAGAGCACTCTGCTTGTAGTTCCTATCACTCCATAGCTGTCTGTAACGCAGAAACGCGTCAGCATTTGCTACTTTCGTTGTTGTCCTCGTCTGCATCCGTTTCATCGTCGACAGGGTCGGATTCTGCTTGCGCGGAAGTCACAATCTCGTCATTATTTAGCATTTGAAATCCACAGTCTTCTGCATGGCAGGCCATCCAGGTTTCTACATCAACGAAACTCAACAAAAGAGCACGCATACACCCCCTCACTTGGAAACAAACTGACCTAATATTTCCGCTCAGATTTTTACTAAATCACACAACTGAAATTCCCCAAATATCCCTCACCTTGGTTTTCCCCGTCACTTTTGGCTTCACGTGAAACAACTGTTGAGCATTGCACTGTTCGAAAACGTATTCGGACTTTGGTTCGGATATTTGACGCTCCGGATAATAAACGTTTGGATAAACGACGTTCTACTGTATCGATAACCACAAGCACGTTTAATTGTAGAATCAGTTCCATGAGATAGATGCACCCTTTTTTTCACTCCTTTCTACATTTTTTTTTTTAAATCAGGTATGAGATTCCTTTTTTAAATTGTCATCACTGACTACAAGTTTATGTCAGTCACAATCTGAATCTACATTTAGTTTTGTTGATCTTCATGCAAGAAAAATTTTGCTTAAAATATACACTCTATAACAACAACAACAAAAAAAAACAACGATTGCCCGTTGTAATGACATTTCATATGCGAAGACATTTCTGCTGAAAATGCAAATGATTAAAAGTTGGTGTCTAATGAATGAATACCGGGAGCTACAGCGCATCAGAACTGCGCACTCAGTAGGTGTCTATAAGAAGCGATTCTCAATCTGACGATCGAAATTTCTGTTGAGTTGTGATTTAGGATACCTTTCAACGCCCCGTCGCAGGATTCTAGCTCATTACGAGCAACTGTCAGAGTTTGAAAGAGGTCGTATCATTGGATTGAAAGAGGCAGGTGGGCAAATCGGAGAATCGCTCGTTATATGGGTCGAAGCAATGCGACCATTAGATGGTGCTGGCAAAAATGGGTAAACAATGGCATATTTCAGCGTCATGATGGTAGCGGTCGACTTAGAGCCACAGCAGATCGGGAAGACATATTGATTGTCATATCAGCTGTCACAGCGCCTGATTCATCGTTATCAACCATCAGACGTGTGACCAGCCCACGAGTGTCCACCATAACCATTCACAGACGGCTGATAGAGCGAAATTTACGCTCGTACCGACCGCTACGCTACCTGCCACTCATGCCCACACACTGTTGAGCCAGATTACTGTGGTGCTTGGCTCGATCAGGTAAGAACAGGGGCGTAACGTATTTCCCGCATTGCGGGGACTGTAGCGAGCCCAAAGCTTGATTGACACTAAGTACGTATTTGGGCTTGGGGCCCGAAACCTGAGTTTGCCGGGGGGAGGGGCTTAATATTCTCCATTACGCCACTGGGTTGGAATCATCCTGACTGTGGACGTATAGTGTTTAGCAAAGAATTCCACTTCCAACTGTGTCTTGACGATCCTCGAAGGCATGTCTGGAGACTAGCGTGCCGATCCAACTTTCACTATTGTACGCCACACAGACCCTCAACCAGGAGTTATGGTCTGGGATACCACTTCTTCTAACAGCCGGACCCCTTGGGTCGTCATTAGAGACCCACTTACAGCACAGCGGTACATCGACGACATTCTCAGAACTATTTTGCTACCGTTCCTTTTGCAGTACCCTCGCCTTATTTTTCAACAAGATAATGCCAGACCACATATGGCATGTGTTGCTATGAACTGTCTTACAGCTTGTCAAACACTTCCTTGGCCAGCCAGATCTCTCTTTCCAATCGAGCATGTCTGGGATATGATGGAAAGGCGACTGCATCTACCAGGGAATGTTGATGACCTGGCCCGATAATTAGAGCAAATTTGGCAAGAAATACCGCAAGTGACCATCAGGGTGCTTTCTCACTCTATGCCACGTCGTGTGGCAGCTTGCATTCAGGCTAGAGGTGGGTCAACACCTTATTGAGCTCGTTACCTTGTAACTATGTAACTCTGAAATAAATCATTAAATTTTTCTGAAATTTTAATCATTTTCTATTCTGTACATAATTTTTCTATCCACCAATTTTTGTCTCTATTCGACAACTCGTTCTTGGTGCGTCTTTTTTTTTTGTCAATTAAAATATAAAGAGCAATTTCCTCACACATCAGTGTAAATTCGTGTACATTATTTTTTATTATGTTGGAATGTATTTTGTTTTAAGTAAATAATAATTTTATTAAAATAATCTTTCCTTTTCGATATGCACCCCCCCCCTCACGTAGGGTTCACCCCTCAGTTTGAAAAACACTGCCCTACACAATATATTTATTTGACTCATTTCAGTTTATCATATTTAAGCACAGTGGCTCACAGAAGGGGGTCCACGGATTCGGACCCCCTCATCACCTTTGAGTTTTTTGCTTGATTATTATTCTATGAATATAGTACGTAAAAGTTTATGAAGTATTTGTTATTTATAACTTATTTTATTAATTAATGCTACTTATTTATTCAATAATTTATTTTTTCCTGTTTTTTGTTCCAGACAATCGACGAAATCAAAAGAATATGTTTGGCGGCCTATTGGGGTATGATGCGAGAGTAATGGAATTTTCGACCCTGGACCGTCCCTCCTCAAGTGTCGTCGTCGTCACTTGACCATGGTTCAAAATTACGAGATCGGCGGTAATAGCCCTCGGGTTTCTTTACAGTGTGATATGTTAATGAAACCCTCATTTAATCAGACGAGGAAAACTGAAAATTTAGAGTTACGCGCAGACAAGAAATTGCAAATAAATAAATGAATGAATTCATGAATAAATAAATAAAAGTAAACAAATAAATAAATAAATAATAAATAAATAAAATAAAAAGTAAAAAATAAATAACGGTTTAATTTGAAAATGCAAAGTATTTTAACGCAGCAGACGATTATTTGCTGACTTACTTCAAGTTGCTTAGCGTAGAATAAACTTTGGACTGAAGAGAAAATGGAGTTGACGCAAGAAGATTTTATAGTACTATGATTTTTTATGATTTTAGGTGGGATTTAATCAAGACGAATGCGTTCAACGCCTGCAATTAGTATTTGGTGATGAATCTCCATGTCGTGCTACTGCAATCAGATGGTTTGAAGAATTTTGAAGAGGTTGCAGTTCTCTTCAAGATGAAGAACACACAGGAAGGCAGCGGTCTGCAGTAATGCTGGTTATTGTGTCTACCATACAAAAAATGTTAATGGATGATAATCGCTGTTCCTACAAAATGATACAAATGGAACTTAACATTGGATTCGCAGCCATATATAAAATTATTCAGGAAGAATTACATATAAAAAAGTAGCTTGCCGTTGGGTTCCTCATAATCTAACTGAGCACCAAAAAATGAAGAGTGTAGCCATCGCATCATTTCTAAAATTGGAACAGGTGATGAGAGAGAAACATACATACCATTTTTTGACGTTTCAACACGCCAAGAAAGCAAAGAATGGGTCTTTGAAGAGGATCCACCGACAATGGTGAAGAGCAATGAAAAAAGTAATGTATGCCGTTTTCTCCAGAAGTACGGGCTTGGTCAAGCCACGAAGTTGGAAGGATAGAAGACAGTAACTGCAGACTGGTATACCACTAAATGTCTCCAAGAAGTTAATGTTTGGGGACTAATTCTTCAACATGACAATGCATCTTCCCATACAGCCGGATTAACTGTTGAGTTTCTTAAGCAAAAACACATTAAAATGACAGATCTCCCACCTTATTTTCCGGATCTAGCTATGTGTGACTTTTGGTTATTTCTTAATCTAAAAAAGAACTTACGGGACGTCGTTTTCATTCAGAAGAATTGATTGATGTGGCTATAAATGCATTTTTGTCCATCCATTCCAAGAAATGAATGGTTTGAGGCATTAAATCTGTGGAAAGTTCGTCTACGAAAGTGCTTCGATGCTGAAGGAGACTACTTTGAACACTCCTAAAATTTTGTGAGTTAACTTTAAAAACCTAGGAGTATCTCAAAAATTTCGGAACAACCTTCGTAGCGTTCGTTACGGACCTCGTAATTTTGAACAGCCTCAACATTTTTTTTTGTATCATACGCTCTAAGTGACAGAAGGGGGGGGGGAGACAAGAGCTCGCGTCAGGACCCCTCGGCTATAGTGATCCCCTCTGTGACTAATAAATATTTAGTGTTCATAGTGATTGATCTATAATCTTGTAAATCACACACACACATCGATAATTTATATATTTATTCACGATCCTTTTATCTCGCCTGTGGCTTTTCTTTTAGATATAATACGTTTGAGAATTCTTCGCACATTTCAATATCATAAAACAATTATGATATTAGATGTTGTCTCGAAAAAACATTTTAAAACAACAAAAATCTTGCGCTTAAAGTATCAGACTACCCTAAAATTGTAAATTTTGACAAAAATTGACAAATTTTTCTTATGATTTTATTTTATGGGCTATCTTATTAGCTTTATAAAAAAAAATACCAAGTTTATTATTTTCTGTTAATTAGAACCAAAACTGCAAGTGTTTTAGTAAAAGTAGATGCCATTACTTTAAGCAAGATATGTCATACTTTAAAACGCGTTTTACTCGAAATGTGTGTGTGTGTTTTTGGAAATGTTCAAACGGAGACAACGTTTGCTCAAAAATTTTGAAAATAATTTACTGAAATTTTTTGTGTATGTTCTGTATACACTATCTGGCCAAGAGTATCCGGACACCTCTTAAAAAAGTGGTTCTGGCGAGTGACGCGATTTGATACGTAATTGAAAGCTATAAAAGTGTTGGTAGTGGTTTGTCAGATTGTATTTATGCGTTTGTGAGGCAATGAGTAAGTCAAAGGAGCTTAGTGAGTTTGATCGTGGCAGTATAGTGGGATGCCACCTTTGTGGGAAATCAGTTGGTGAGATTGCGGACATTCTACAGAAGCCTAAATCTACTGTGAGTGATGTAATTGTGAAGTGGAAACGTCGAGGCAGAGTGAAACGGCAGAAAAACGAACCAGTAGGCCGAAAATACTTGGAGAACGCAGCCGCAGAACTCTGAAAAGGGTAGTGAAACAAAATCCCAAGTCCTCATTGGTGGAAATTTCTCAGAAGTTCCAACGTTCATTAGGAATTAGTGTTAGCAGCAGGACTGTTCGTCGAGAGTTAAAAAACTTGGGATTCCATATTCGTGCAGCCACTCACAAGCCAAACATCACTCCACAGAATGTGAAGCCTCGATTGCAATGGTGTAGAGCTCACCGTCATTGGACTTTGGACATGTAGAAAACTGTTCTTTGGAGTGATGAATCTCGCTTTACAGTCTGGCAGTCGGATGGACGCGTCTGGGTTTGGCGGATACCCGGCGAACGTTTCTTTAGTGATTGCATTGTGCCTACTGTTAAGCTTGGTGGTGGAATCATATTGTTGTAGGGGTGTTTCTCGTGGTTTGACCTGGATCCGTTAGTTCCTGTGATTGGAAACATAAACTCTGAGTTATATGTGGACATTCTGGAGAATGCTGCACTCCCAACTCTTTGGCAATATTTCGGGGAAGACCCATTTCTCTTCCAGCAGGATAACTGCTCCATTCACACATCGAGGCTTGCACAGACGTGGTTTGATGAAATGGGTGTTCAAAAACTGGACTGGCCTTCTCAGAGCCCCGATCTAAATCCCATAGAACACCTTTTGGACGAATTAGAGCGCAGATTACGTAGCCAACCAAATCGACCATCCTCACTGCAAGCACTCACTTCAGCTGTGATGGACGCCTGAAAGGCAATTTCTATGGTCACCTATAAAAAATTGGTGGAATGTCTTCCCAAACGTGTGCAGGCTGTCATCCATACAAAAGGGGGACCAACATCATATTAATGTGTGCCTCAGGATGCTCTAAGTCCATACCACTGGGTGTCCGGATACTTTTGGCCAGATAGTGTAATAGTAGAAATGTTTTAACCTTCAGAATTATCAATCACTGTTTTATTACAAAATGTAGAGTTCCTTATGTTGATATAATCAAAGTTTTTTTTAAGGAATTTCATATAATAACTAAGATAAAGTGCTCTAGTTTCTGTAAAAATATACCAGCTCTTGGGGATGTACTGGGTCTGCAATGGTAAAAATACCAATCCGCAGAACATTGAATAAAAAAAAGTTTTTGTAAAAATTTAAATATTCCTTATCCTGAAGGTCATTTCAAAAATGAATAACATAGCTACACATCAGAATTGAAAATTTGTTCATACACGTTTGCTACAGAATGGGCTCCGCTTATGTTATTTTTTGTAAATTTTACCCATTTTAGAAGAAGAATTTCTTTTTCTCTTCTTAATTTTAGCATATTTTTCTTAAAATGTACAAAATAAATCTAAAAACCACAAAAAACCCATCAAATCTCCATTTAAAAAAAAAAAGTTGTCGCAAGCAGTTGGATGCCTTAAGCTTCGAATTAGACTTAACCATCCCAAGATATAAGTAGTACGGTATTTTGTATTAATTTTATTTACATGTCATGATAACAACACGCATGAATTTGTTACATCACATAAAATCAGCGTCAGAAAATATGAAATGATACTGTATTTATTCGAATCTAAGCCGCCTTCTCCCACCCTCCTCCCAATGTTAATGCTACTGAAAATCGGGTTCGGCTTAGAATTGAAAGCGAAAAAGTTCTTTTGGTGTGAGAAATTGAGTTTCCATTCCTGCATTTCGGTTCATGATAGGATTTTAAAGTTTTGAAAACTGGTAAAATAAATTAATTATATAAGTATTTCTTATTAGTTCTCATTTTAATTTTTTAAAATTTCGTAAATATCGGATATGATTAAAAAAAGCTTATAACACTATTTTTTTAAAATTTTTTGAGAATTGAGGGTGAGGTTTAGATTCAAATAAATATTGTAATAATAATAACAAGGAAACAAATATGTAATTAGTTTTGAATTTAATAATTATATAAATCCCAGTTCGTATATAAATTAATACTCAAAATTAATTCAGCAAAAATTAATTCATTTCTTAAATTTAATTTGATACACGGAAATATATGGCAAAAAAAAAAAAAATTATATTATAAAAAATAATTTCTAAATATACCATTCTAAATAATTATGATCAACTGCGTGTTGATCAGATGTTTAATTGAAACGTATAAAGTTATTTTTCCTTTTAATTTTTTTCCTTTTTCACAATAATAATTCTTTCGCAAGCGTGTGTATATTTGTGTTTCTTTTTCGCTAAATTCTTTTTTACGACGTGTCTTTTTCTCATTTTCTGGAAAAAAAATTTCGAAAAAAAATAAATAAATAAAAATAAATAAAGTAAATGGGGGGAAAAGTATTTTAATTGACTTCGCGAATTTGACAAACACGTATCATTTTTAACAAATTTGCAAAGCGAATATTTTAAGATTATTTGCTATGCAAACAATAGTTTCAGAATGACTACTCCGCAAACAGCATTGTCGCATACTCACAAACACTATCTCATCTATTGACAAATCGCAGCGGAAATTTAACCCGTAACAGAACACAGAGTTGCCCTCTTCAGCTTCCATTCTCTATTTACCCCAGAAGTCTTTTGATAACCCTACTAAGAAATCGTTCACACCTGGATTTGTTGAACACTCACGGCTAAAAGGAATAAAAAAGAAGAAAAAAAAGTAGCGCTAAAACCTGCTTAGACATGAGTAAATTAGTATAACCGCATCGAAACCCGGCGCCTTTCCTGACTACAAGACGCCAGAGAACAGAGGGGAGGCAAAAATACTACAGTCCCGCACACATTCGTCCGATTTTAAATTTATGATCCTTTGGCGACATTCCACAGCGAAAAAGTCGCCAGGAGTATTATCTGCACTAACGCTGGCAACCATTTCCTACCCAGTCGGCTTTAAGACCGAGCCGTGTATGGAGGTGGTATAGGAGTGACCAAGATCAGCAGAGAGGTCATACCAATATTTACAGGATTGATATCAATCATAACAGTGGATTTACGTCTGATATCGTGTTACTTTTTGATGTGTTAGGTTGTGTGAACTCTTGGGATTATTACTCGTGCGAAAATGTCTCGTTTTTCTGTTGTAATGTGTTTTGTGTATGGATTGCTGGTGTTGTGTATAGCCGCAGCTGATGCCAGAGCTACTGAAAACATTTCTGAAAGTGTTACGGATCAAAATCTTTTAGCTAATAATTCGTGCGAAGATGTTCGGCAAGTGTATGTGGAAAAAAACATAGGCACGGAGAAAGACACGAGTGATATGACACATGAAGGTAAGGATGTTTTAAGTATTTAAATTGAATTTTTATCTCGTGTGTTGTGCTCACTTTTTGTTTGAATCATTAAATGATGCATTTGTGTTACACGTGTATTTTATCAATATATATTTCAGGTGATTGGGAAGGTTAAAGACATTCTTTTATTAATGTAAATTTAGAATATTTTTGAATTGATAAGAGAGATTTAAAATGTAAATATGAAATGGAAAAAATGCTATAAATAAAACTTTATCTACCTTTCCCCCTTTTTGTATTCTGAATGAAGTTATTTTTTGTCTGTTGTAGATATTGTAAACCAAACCGTGATAATTTATTTATCATCTATTGTTATGTAAATAAATGTTTGGATGCTGCTTGTTATCTATTCCGAGAGAAAAATTAAGTGAAAAAAAAATGGCATTGCAATATTTCTATTGTTGGATTTTTAATAGATTCTGGTGAATTGTTCAAAGATTAAGAACTGTAAACTTTACTTTTTGTTAAATAATAATTTTCTTTAATGTTTAAGAGCACAAAAATCTCAAGGTTAAGTTAAATAATTGTATTTTTTTTTTTTTTGATAATGGTTGCACACATTTAATTAGGTTTGAAATTATTTTAAAATCGTCAAATCTTAAATCTTTTTATAATTTTAAAATGATACCATTATTAAAATTTTCTGCTGTCTTTCAATATCAATTAATTAACATTTAGAGCAGGATTATGTCTCTTAAAATGCTTCTCTGTTATAAAATTTGGCTAGCATTTAAGAAATTAGAGCACTGTTAAGTTCCCTTAAAAGGAAGTACTTGGATGAAAAAAATAACTTGATTAATCATAATCCTTCAGAAACTGATATAATGTTGGGAATTAATGTTTAATATATTGTGTATATATATATACAGAAACTATCTTTTCATGAATTAAATGTAAACATTTCCTTTAAATACAGTGTATTAAAGTTTTATTTTTCTTAGTTATGCAGTTTTTGTCCTAAAAGTTTTACCTAATTTAAAATTATTAAATTAATATGTTTTGTTTGTGATTAATAGTTTGACATGACCTCAAAGTGTACATACATAGTTTATTTATCCTTTTTTTAAAAATTTCTTGCTTTGTAAATATTCAAACAAAAGAAACTATACTGTTTTTGTTAATAGGCCTGTAAAACTATTTTAAATAATGCATGAATGAAAAATTTATTGTTACTTAAATTAATAATACAGCAGACTAAAACTTTTTAAATATTTATTTTCAAGGTTAACATATCACTTTGGGAAAAAAATTGTTTCTATTTATGTATTATATGAAAGAAACAAATTACCTTGATTCTTTCGTAACTTGTAAAATGACCTACATCATTCTTCATTGTACAGATTTCTTTTGGGTAGTTTGCCCTGTTATCTTTTGGATCTCACTTATCACCTTCTAATAATGATTGACCAATTTGTCATTCTGTTTCTCACCAGAAATTTAATTTCCAAAATGAAAAAATACTATTTACATGAAGCTTTTTACTAGTTTTGTTTGTTGTTGAACGATAATGATATCCCTGTTATGGTCAAAACTTTTGTCTTAATGCCCCTTTTCTTTTATATAAAAGGAAGCAGAACCCTTTTTCATCCATTTTTTTGATCCATCAGAAAATAAATGTGTGTATATGTTCCTTAATGTTTTTATGATATATGTATTGTTAAAATTATTTTGATGTATTAAAAGTACACAATATAAATGAACTGTTCTTAACATTATCCATCAGGGAACTTTTATTTTGTTGCTTGGGATTTGAAAAATGATACTAAGTTATCAGTTAAATAATTTTTGTAATTAATATGGTGATCATAAAATAATTCAAGTTTAATTTGTTATGAATAAGAGGTGCAAGAAAAGTTATGCAGATTCTGTAAAACTGTGACTTATATGGATTCAAAATTATGAAGTATTACCTGAAAAAAATCATGAATGATAATCCAAAATTTTTTCAAAAGTAACACTTTTATAAAATATTTTTCATCTGAAGTTTTTTATGCAGTTAAATGAAAGCAATGTATATAATTTACAATTATATTACAAAAATTGTGTGGGTGCACATTGTTTTATCTCCCTCTACTATAAACATAACATGTTTCATTCACAATGGTGGAATAAAAGTTAGTAAAAATTTTTGGTAGAAGTAAATAGTTTTAAGTCTGCTAGGGGGGTCTTCGGTAAATATATCCTATTTGAAACATATTAAAAATTCAGTAAATTTAAAGATTACCTTTGATACTTGCGCCGTTTTCGAATTGGGACTTACAAAATCCATTATAAAAATTTTTTGCAATATTTATTTGCAAATGCATGATAAAATTTATTTGGGTAAAGGAATATGCATAATCAATTCAATGAAATAAATTCCAGTTTAAAACATTCAAAAAAAAAATTCTCTATTGGTTTATTATAAATATTTTACATCACTTTTTAAAATTTTTGTCGTTTTGTTTTAATAATAAACGTTATGTGTGTTAAATTCAAACAATAAAGTGGATAATATTCTTCATATTATTATGCTTACTGTGAATGGAAATATTTAACATTTTCTCATACTGTGTTGGTTAATTTAATACATTATTAAAAAAACCTATTTGGGTTCTTCAAAAAGGCTCCTCAAACAAAGAACAAATTATTAGTTTAACAAAAACAAGAAATTTGTCATAATTAAAATATAAATTTTAAGTATATTTTGTCATAAATCAAAGGAGTGGTTGACCATCCAATTTTATTCTTGTTGTGATTTCTCCTAATTTTCCAAAAGAAATTTCCTAAAATAGCATGTTTAAATACAGAAAGCTTAATGAGCGAGAGGATTAAATTTCCAGTGGCGTAACGGAAAATAACTGCCCCCCCGCAAGGTCAGGGCTTGGGCCCCAAGCCGGATCTTATATAAAAAAAAATACTTGCTAGAAAAAAATCTGCGTTCACCTACTACTGCTTACATAAACAACAAAAAAAATTTTATAAACCGAAATTTAAAATTTTTTAAAATTATATTTTATAAGTTCATTTCACAAGTATTGAGAATAACAAAAGTAAACTCGGTTTGCTTTCATAGCTTTTAAAATAGGGACATGTTTGTAGTGATACCAACAAAAATCAAGTAGAAAAAGTCGGCGTTCACTGTTGAGTAAGTAGTAACTGCAAAAATTATTTAAAAAGGATAATGAGCTATTTAATAGCTGGTTGGATAACCCCGTGTTTCGAAAACCTCCTGATGTCGTTTCAGAATTGAATTAACAAGTCTAGTGGTTTCTTCAGAGCTTATCTTCTCTCATTCGTCCTTAAGAACGCTCTTTTCTAGCAAGTGTGTGTATATATTATATATACAAAGGACTGCCAAACCATAACTTAATGTACCTTTATACATCACGTAATAATATTTAATATAAACTTATTATTGAATACAAAATCAACCGGAGTCTGAGTAAACGAAAGTCAATTATGTATAACATTTATGATATTTATTAAAACGGGAAATCTAACGATATATCTATCGTTAGTTTTCCCGTTTTCCCCTGGTAACTTAAATAAAAATGAACACTAAGAAAGACACAAACACTGTAAATATATAATTTTCGATTTGAAATTCTTAAGAAAGAAAAAAGTTATCTCTTGCCTTCTTCATTTCTGAATCCTGGGATGAGTTTGCCCTAAAGTTCCATCATATTCTAGCATAAATACTGCAACTTTTAATAAGGAGTGTTCTTTGAATGAAGCAAAAATGATTTCATGAAAAAAGAAATAAAAAACATACATTCCATTATGCTTTCTTCTCATTATGCTTCATTTGATTGAATACTAACAACTCTATCATCAAATAATCTTTTAAAATGCTCTCTATGCTTTTCCAAGTATCAATACTATTTTACTTGAAAAAAGCAAAACAGATGTACGTAATTTACGACTTCGCTAAATGAAATTGAAACATATTGGGAGTGGGGGCTAAAGATGCCAATAATTTACTCAGCTGCTTAAGAAGTAAATCATATCTTTTTTTTTTCTTCCTACAGCTAATGCAATGTATACTGTTCTTAAAAAATGATGAATTTTTATATCTTCCTAGCATTTCATCCGATTCTCCGTCTGATTTTTGTTTTATTTGTAAGTAATTAAGGTTTAAAAAGAAAACCCACGAAAGAAAAATATCTGTCGTCGCCTTGATTACAGCAAATAAAAAAAATGTTTTTTGATTTGGCTATAAGATTAAAGATACCTAATGAGCGTATTAAAATTTTGATTATGAACGACGATCACCAATTGGAAAATCGCTTAAAAATTCGATTTTAAAAAGTGTAAAGCGAATTTTGAGAACATCTACATTGATGGCGTCCGTCAGGCTTTGGGCCCCCTAGAAGCCTTGCCCCCCCCCCCGCAGTGCGGGGGTGTACGTTACACCACTGTAAATTTCTCTTTTTGAAGTTCATACATTCTTTTTTACTTTTTAAAAGGAGCCTCAAATGTGTGTTCCTAAATCCCTAGAATGTTACCTCTTTATCATCAGCATAATAATATTCATGGCTATTCAACTTTTTATTATTTTAAAATATACTTAAAAAGATAAATCTTTTTTCGCTGTAATTAAGATGAAATAACTTTTCCACAGAGTGCAATTAAAATCGGCTGAAGTTGGGGGTAAAAAAATGTGTTTATTATTTATGTTTTCATTCATCTTTATTAAGTCATTTTGTTTTCTTTATTTTTTGTACTAAGCTTTTTCTTTACCAGTGTTCGTTTTCATGATAAAGTGTACTTTTCCATGGAATGTTTTTGTATTTAAGTAGCCCAGTATTATGATTTTATTTTCCCATCATATTTTGGCAACGGCAAAGGATAGAATAAAATTCTTGATTCTATTTTCTCCATAATTATTGTAATTCATCTTGCTTGGAGTTGGAAAAAAAGTGATCTGTCAGTCATATGTTCTTTTTAACAAATCCTTTCTTTTCATTTTTGCCAAACGATTTCGCAATGACTTTCACAAACGTCAATATTTATTATATTCTAAAGATCTAGTTTTTTGTTTAAAAAATAGCTTCGCCATTGTAAAGCAAAAATCTTTTTTGTTTATTACTGTCATTCATACTCTTATGATACCTTAATTTATGTAATCAATCTTCTTTCCTTCTTTGGAGATTGCTTCTTATCAGGATAATAGGCATGATTTCGTAGGATTCTTTCGCAGAGCAACAATCTCGAATAAGTTATTGACTAGGTTAATAGGACTGAATGAGAATGGGCTTTTACGTACGTCTTTCAGCCCTCTGTTGTCCACTTGCCTTTCTTATCACGTATTTGTCATTTCAGACGATGTTGAAGTTGTTCCTTTTAGACTTTAATTGGATTGTCTTGTGTGTATTTTTTTCTGTCCCTTCTTAACTGGGTGTTGCAAGTATTTATACTTGCCGAGTTAAAACAGTGTAGTGCATTTTTTTAATAAAAAATGCAAGCGCAGGAATTTGAACCACAGGGAAAAAAACCAAATGCAATTTTTTTTTTTAGTAATTTTTTTTTCAGGCGAGTTTTTACCAGGAAAGAATTTCTTTTTTTTGCATTCCATAAACATATTCACTCCTATTTCGTTTCAGTTCTTTTCCCCTCTTATTTCGTTTTCAAGCAGTAGCAGATTTTAAAATTTTTTCATGAAATCTCTTGTGACAAATTAGTTTGCCGTTTGAAGATAATGCTGCCATATATATCGCATTATTGGGGGGAAAAAAATAAAATTTTTGGAAAATGAAACAGAAAAATTTCATGAAATGTGATATCAGAAATTTGTTTTCTCTCTTGCAACAAATATTTTCGGAATGTAGTAATAAGCTTTTTTCACTTTAATATATTTAGTTGTTTTTAGTATATCATTTTTATTTGGAAAAAAAATGTTGTCACTAGAAAACACATTATTTGCTTGTTTTTGAAAATTTTATACTAATAAATATTTTTAAGGATATTTTCTTTGTGTGAATTGATTTCTCAACTGTGAAACATGTATTATTGACAAACTTTTGACCCAAATGTTTTTTATATTCGTAAATTTTTTTTCTTAAAATTTGAAGAATTGCTGTATTTTAAACGAAAACCATTATGTATCTTATCTTCTAAATGGGGCATTTATCTCATAAATCCCGGAATTTATTCGAAAATTAAGTTATTGTATTTTTACTGCTCTTTGTTATTTCTTAAAATCAAATTTATCATAATATATATCGTGCCCTTTGTTGACATTTTAACCCCGTTTCGTATTTCCCTTTATTTTTTAAGATATTAAAAAAAAAAGGGAATACTTTTTTTACTGATTTATTTAAAGAAACAAAGTTATTAAAAAGGTGTTTTTGAAGGAGTATTCGTAAAAAAATATTTCAAGAGCACACACACATATTCATATTTGCAAATATCATTATACAGTATATTTGGAAATAAGTGCATTCGATTTTTGAAAAGTTATCGATTAATAAAATCGATTGTTTTATAGCATTTAATTTTACTCTATTATTATTCTCTTAATTTTTAACTAAATAAATGTTGGTTGAATAATGATTTTGCCATAATTCTGTGAGCAATGCAACTTATTTTCCTTCTTGAATTTGTTAAATATAAATCGCCGAAAACCATGTGATGGATTTGACCGTTATGACCTTTGTCAAAACTTCCACATTCTGTGGTCAAGGTCATGTGTTTTCTCAGTCATAGTAAATTCATTTGCGGGTAGTGGTTGTGGTAGCCAGAAACTGTGATCGGCGCTGTTTCTGTTGAGTCGTTGCCACTGATGACTTGCAATGTTTGAAGTCTGATGAACGTTAATTTGTTTAGGCTCGGAGTTCTGAAGATAATGAATTGTTAATGTTTAGTGTTTCGTCCTATGGCACATGGCAGGGTTCAAATTTGGAACACATTTTCGAATAGAAAAATGTCTGTGTATTAGTATAAACTCTTGTGGTTCTCGTACTGCGTCCTTAAAATCTTAAAATATTTTATATTGATTATTGATTTGTCATTTTTTCAAACTTTAACAAAGTTAAATATCGATTCAGTATTAAATTATAGAAATCTAGTGGCTGAGTGGTAGCGTACCGCGCTTCCACGCCACTGGTCCAGGGTTCAAATCTCGGGCTTAGGCAAGGTCAATTCAGCCTTTCATCTCTGTAGTGGGTCTACAATTGAGTTCTGCAAGGGTCTAATACTCACACCTGGCAACAGATCGAACATACATTGGAGAACCTGGCAACAGGTGAGATCATGTATGGGAGGATCTGGCAGCAGGTCCGGCAGATAGAGAGAAGAACCCGGCGATGACCAGACCAGACCGGGCGAGGCAGAAAGAAGGCAGGGGAAGCGAAAAGCCGGAGACGAGAAAAAAACGTGGTCGGAGAAAGAAAGACTGCTGGACGATGGATTTTGCAATCTGTTGACATCTTCTTAATTTATTCGTTTTTGTGATGTGTCCCCTAGAAAGAGAAAAATAAATCGGCGGGACAAAAACCGACTGTTATTATTTTTTATCAATTCGAACACACCGATCAGTAAAAGAACCCATACTAGGTTAACAAGTACAAAGCCTGCTTTGGAACCAACACTAGGGGTTTCGCGTTTGATTGACCATCTGCTCATGAACCTTTCCCCTCAGGGGGCTCGCCTTCTTTAGGTGAGTACGGGTGTCACAACCCCGAGGTGCCCTAGTGATCTTTTCCTTTTCCCACGGGGTTTACTGTCTTGGTAAACACGGGCTTCACACGAACCCGGGGTACCCTAGTGATCCTTCTCTATTTTCGACCCTCTTTCTTGTCATTCAATTAATTCTTTCTTTCTCTTCCCGTCTAGACCACAGATATTAAAACAAATGTTTGGCGCAGTATAGCCGAAATCGGCTCTTGCGCCAATAAACCACAAAATCACAATCGCTCATGAACCTTTACACCCCAAGGTTACGAAAACTGAGTTGGGCATAGTAGGCCTTTTTCCTCATGCGTTGTTGCGCCACTGAGTTTAGTTAAAAGTATCAAAGATTTTTATGCCAGGAAAAATGAACTGCTTCATGCAGAAATTCGTAGTCCGAGATTTTCTGATCTCCAAAGAAGCGGTCAACTAACTTTTTAACGCGTACCCCTTAAGCAGGTGTGAGCAAAAGATTTTTTTTTGCGGCCCGTCCAGGTGGTCAGAAAACCAAGTAAATGAAAACTGTTCTCTATATTTGTGAGCAAAATTTTCGCCTTACATGAAGATCTTACGCCTTACAAGAGTAAATATAGATGCAAGTTGGCTAACATTAACCTGTAGGCTGTGATGAGAATTTCAACAAGCGATCTCACAAAAATTGTAAAAAAGTGTGACAGTCTAATAAAATTAAATAATATATACAATCTATATAGTATATATAAAAATGGATGTTTGAATATATATGAAATCGCTTCACTTCAACACCGTTCAACCGATCACTATGAAAATTGGCATGTATATGTATTTTTTTAGAAGAGGTTTTCTGCTTTGTTGCAGCTCCCCACCAGGTGGCGTTACAGCAAAGCAACTTCTGCACCGTTCAATCAATCGCCAAGTTGCCAACGTGGTCGCGAAAAAAGATGCCAACTTGGCTCTATCGCCACCATTTAGCTATGTTTCCATTGAATGGCCATTATAATGTAAGGAACGGCGTTGCTTGTGAATTTTACGATTTTAACATAAAATAAATACAACAGAAAGTAATACTGACGTTTTTCACGTCCAGATATCAATTATTTACACTATTTTAAACGTTCATTGTACAAAACTTGTAACAATGTGTTACTTTTGCTGAGCAGAGATCAACTTAGGAAGGTATTTTCAAAAATCGACCTCCAAGAGAGTTACGGGGCCTTTTTATCAGCTATTAGACATTCACACTTAAATGCAACAATTTTGTTTTTTTTGGTCGGCTGAGATATGCAAAAAGTTTTTTGATTAATTTGCAATTCACGTAAAATTAACTTGTTAAAAACTTCTTTATCCTTCAGTCTGTATTGTTAAATTTTTCAATTCACCTGTGCGTAGAACGGGTATATACCAGCTAGTATTATATAAATCTTATGCACAATAGCTTTGAATTTCGATTCAATATATTTATGGGGGATTCTTGTTTGTGATAAAGAAGCGGTCTCTCGATCATAAGCTTACGAGGTCGTAAAATTAAAGATATGTGTGTGTGGAGGGGAGGTATTGTTGCACATTAAGTTACACTAGAATTAAACTAGTCCCGTATTGCTCTGGTATGAAGTTTGGAGAGTTCAGAATTAATCTTTACGCTCCTTGTCACTTGATGGGCTAAAGAGTGGAGAAACTTTGATCTTCTGTATCCAACACGCGTCAGTTAATATTCCAAACTTGTGAACGCAGTGTCGTGGGTTCGATTCCCGATACACTTTAAGTCTGTCCAAGATCAATATCTTCTCGTTCGTGTGATGGGGAAGTTTGGGGTGGGAAGTGCCACACAGTTCAGGGGTGTCATCCTTGTCACTTTACCGAGGTTCAAAATTGCGAGGTCCGTTGCCGATAGCCTTCGTGTTGTTTTTTAGTGTGACGTAAATAAAACTCTCACTTCGTCAATTTAAATTGAAGACATCAAAAAACATACAAACAATTGGAATAAATTAAAAAAATTACCTTTTTTATTATGTACAATGTAAAAAAATGTAATCATCTTTGACAAACAGTATTTCTAGTAAACAATTTATATATAAAAATATTTTTTAAAGTCAATTCTTACTTAGGTCAACAAACAAAAAAATTATTTTAGTTACTTTTTATTAAATAATTACAATTAATGTAAATATGTTTATACATATGACAGAATCACAGTATTAAGTAGCAAAATAGAAAGCGATTTTCCTTGCAATTTTCCATTTTCCTTTCTATACAGGGTATTGAACTATTTTTGTGTTTGTTACTATTTATTCATTTATTAAATTTAATCATTCTAATAAAATAGTATAGTAAAAAAAGAAATCTCATTCTCAGAAGTTAGGCCATCTCAGGTAGGATTCAAACCCACGACCTTTGGATTAGTATAACGCGTTATCCATTTCGCTACAGGGACAAAACGAGTGATTTTCCTTTTTATGTATGATGTTGGGCTATTATTCTTTGTGTATGTGTTACTATTTATTCATTAATTAAATAGAATTAATGAATTAATGTTCGAAAACACTATTAACATCAAGTGTCATCCACTACAAATTTTAAAAAATGTATTTGAACTTGTGTGTGTGTGGATAAATAGAAAGTGTATTTTATTAGCGATTGAAAATTTGAACAATATATGTATAAGATTGTAAACTAATAGTAGGAATTTTGTAAAACGGTATAACACCACTTGCTCAATTGGAATATTATAAACTTGTTATACCTACGTTATACAGTCAGTTGTTGAGGAAGTATTTATATGTATTGCCCTGCAATTCCCTCTTCAAGTCCGACTTGTAAATAAGCCTCCCACCAATTTCCCGTTTCCTATTTTCCAGTTTCAAATCGTGTTTTCCTGGGAAAACTACCCTGAATAACCCTCTCAAATCCATTTCGAGTACGAAGTGGTCGATGAAATGGGTAATTACCGAGTCGGGGGCATTTGCCCTCATCGAGAAAGGCCCTCCCCAGCGCCAGATGTTCGAAATGAAGTGTTCGTTGCAGATGTTGTAGCCCTCCCCGAGCAGCAATCGGTATAATGAAATCCAATGACGATTAATTATGTGGTAACTACCTTGCGAGGTAGCTGATACGTTCCTGAAAGGCAGAAGCAGGGATTTGCAAATATTCACTCTGGAAGGTATTTGCAAATCCTCGTTAATAGGCGCTGAATTGGATTGGATGAGTCACAGGCTGCTGTTTTTGATTCTCGTTGTTTTAAAGTTGGTGGTTTTATCTTCAAGAATGCAGTTGGGTGTGTTGAAACGCATTGGTGAAATAAGGAGTTTTTTTTAGGACATAAGGAGTTTGGACCAGTTTTTTTTACAGTGATGAGACAGTCAAAAAATTTAAGAAATTACAATGCAAATGTATGAAAAATTTTATTAAATTAATCAAAAATACACTTAATTACGCTTACGTAAGGTATCTGACTACTTGCGACAACTTTTCTTTAAAAAAAAAAAAATGGAAATATGGGGACTTTTTTTTGTTGGTTTTAGTTTTGTTTAATACATTTTAAGAAAAATATGCTAAAATGAAGAATAGAAAAAGAAATTGTTATTACTAAAATGGAAAAAAAGTGGGTAAAAATTGACAAAAAATAACATAAATTCGGCCCATTCTGTAGCAAAAGTTTATGAACAGATTTTCAATTTTTCAATTCTGATATGTTACTATACTATTCATTTTTGAAATGACATTCAGAATAAGAGATTTTTATTTTTACAAAAATTAGAACACTTTATCATTATTATATGAAATTGCTAAAAAAACAGTGATTATATTTACATAAGGGGCTGTAAATTTTGTAATAAAACAGTGATTGATACATCTGAAGTTAAAAACACATCTACTATTATACAGAACATACACAGAAAATTTCAGCTAATTATTTTCAAAACTTTTTGAGCAATCGCTAGACTCTTTTGATTATTTAAAAAAAAAAAAAAAACACATTTAGAGTAAAACGCGTTCTAAAGTATGACATCTTGCTTAAAGTAATGGCATCTGCTTTTACCAAAACACTTATAGTTTTTGTTCTAGTGATCGGAAAATGATAAACTTGGTATTTTTATAAAGCTAATAAGATGGCCTATAAAATAAAATCATAAAAAGAATTTGTCAATTTTTGGCAAAATTCACATTTTTAGTTGAGTGGGATACTTTAAACCGAGTATTTTTTCATTGAATAATTTTTTGTGTGTCTATATATCATTTTCTAATACAGTAGAACGTCGTTTATCCGAATCAATTGGGACCGGACACCGTTCGGATGCTCCATTGTCCGGATAACCTAAAACCGAATGCGATCCATGCAGTATATGAAACCGGACACTATACAAATATCAAATCATCCCATGCGGGAAACGTGATTGAAGAAATAGCAAAATAAGTGCAAAATGTCGCAATTTTACCTTTATTGTGGAAAAAAATCACTTATGTTTCGCTGTACCATTGTACACCTTCGTTTTTTCGCTGCAAGGTTTCTGATTCTCCTGAGCAGCAGTAGTTGAGTAGGACAGCAAACGCATTCGTATACAGTACTCATAAATGTATTCATATGCAGAACATGTAGTGGACAAAAAAAATAAAGAATGGTCCGGATATTTGACGCTTCGGATAATAAACGTTCGGATATACGACGTTCTACTGTATATCGGAAATTTCGGGGCAAGAAATATCTTTCACATTGAATTTTACGGTAAGTGCTGCACAGCTTAAGTGTCAACATTTAATCTTGATTTCTCACTTGTACAAAAAATCATTACTAATTGAAAAAAACTATTTCGATTGTGCTACATTAGTTCCAGAGCAGCACAACGTAAATTTAACAAGAATAATTAAATTTTCATATGGAATGTGTTCATTTTTGAAATGGTTAAATATTTCAACTATAATCTTTTTATCAATTTCAATAAGATTTTCTCATTGTTCTGGTATATCAATTTAAATATACATTGAGTCTTCTTATTTCTTCAAGCAGACAGTTGTGATCGATTCGAATATCAGACATTTCTTTTGATAAAAACCTCAACACAATTTTCTATAACTGTCCAATTTACTTGCGATCAAGTCAAAAAACACCATTGAAAACTATTATTTCCTGTGATATTTGTTTCAGACCATTCGTCGACATATTAAAAACATGTTTAGTAAAAATTCTGCACTTATTTGGTGAACTTTTCCGTTTTGCCCTAATTTGATTCTTCTAAGTTTGACAATTTTCTTTTTATTATTAAAGGAATGAATTTTTCTTCAAATCGCGATTTATATTGAGGGACAAAATCGTTCTAAATAAGACTAACTTCTGTAGCTGAAATATGTTCATCAATCTTTTGAATCATTTTGTGGAAAAATAAATGCCTGATTATGTATAAAATACATTAATATCTCCTATAATTCATACTGTACCGGCACATGACGTGTACCAGTTTAGCCTGGCATCTCTGAATACAGAGATTAACTTAACTCAGTGGCACAGCAGCCCATGAGGGCCAAGGCCTACTGTGCCCATATCAGTACTTGACCTTGGGCCCTGACGTGCATAAACAGATGTCCCGATCAGGGGGTCAGTCTGACGCGGAGCCACCACTGTTAAGTTCCCAAGCAAGCTTTGTACTTATTTATTGATCCACTGAGGGGTTGAAAGGTTGATTCAACCTTGCCCAGCCCAGGGTGTGAACCTCGGACTTTAAGTGTGGAAGCGCGATACAATACCAATTAGCCACTGGCTTCGATAAACAGATTAGTTTTAAAATATTGAAAAGGAGAATAAGTAGGACACTTTTCGAGGAAGGACAGAACCTGTAAAAGGACTGTCTCCCCCCTAAAGGAGGACGATTGATCATTTGAGTAATGAGTGTTAAAACTCAGTAAAATGTTTCATAAATGTGTCAGAAATGTTGAAAAGAAAATAGAACTTTTATTCTTCTAATAGTTCTATCAAAGAAATAAATTTAGCATTAAAATTTGATTAGAAATTTGCATATTTACATATAAAAATATGTACTTTATGTATATATATTATTCGTCTGGAGAGTTTCTTGTTAAAATTAGGTAAAATTGTTGTTTGTGCTTGATTGCTGTTTTCAGCAGATACAGTGAAGATCGTTTAACACGAAACTCTGAGGGGGACTGAAATATTTTTTTCGTGTTAAAGGATATTGCAAAAAAAAAGTGTATATATGCATGTGTTTAGTAAAAATCAATGAAACAAAAACATTCACAAGAGCTTTTTGAAATTTAATACAAAAATTTCAGGTCTTTTTTGAAAAAACAAAACATTTATTTAGTTTTGGTGAAAATTATCAGCGATATTTTTCATAACTTTGTCTTTCTCGGCATCAAATTGTTCGATATCGTCCATTTTGTTATTCATTTTACCAATGGAATGTGCGTCTAAATAGCTGCGCATACATTTTTTCATGATGTTTCTCATTTCGGATGTTTTTGTGGTGGCATTTGCAGAGGGGGAGGGCGAAAGAAAAACAAAATTGGCTCATGTCGCAGGCTTTTCCGAGGGTATTTCAAAACAAAGTTAACTTGCTTTCTACGAAACATGTGAAACCACCTCTTTCATTTCACTGCCTTCTTAAATCTCGCCTGTGTGACTGATGTTTTCGGTATTTTGTTCATTCCCAGAATAGAAATCGTTTCATGTTAAGAGGGGGCGGGGGATGCATGGAAATTCATAGTTTTTGGGGACCGTTGTATTATTCCGTGTTAACCGATGTTTCGTCTTCGCGTTAAACGAATATTACTGTAGTCCCCATGAAACGTGTATTGACGCATTTTCATCTTTGGGACAGAGTTTTTTTAAAAAATGTTTTTATTGAGAACATTTAGAAACCCTGTACACAACACAATGAATGTATCTCACCGGGGCTTACAACACAAAGGAAAGATTACAACACAAATATCTATGCCTTCTCCGGGATTCGAACCCAATCCCTACGGCACCGCAGTCAGCGTCACTAACCACTATACCGAATGGACGGCTTTGGAACACATTGAAGCAACGTTGGAGATAGAGGTTATATTTTAGTTGGTACTTCCCATGCAAACCTTCCGCATCACGCTACACGAGAACTTTGGGGGGGGGGAGCCTAGTGGTTATGGGTCGTTGCACTTTACATTTGCCTATGCTCAATGCTTAGTGTGGTGTGGTAGTGAGGAGGGGAGATACCAGCTTAGATGCCGTCCTCGTCACGTGGCCTTGGTCCAAAATTACATGGTCCGTCGTCAACATCCTTTACATTGCTTTATAGAAGGACATTAATAAACTCGCTAGTAATTACAAAAGCATAAAGATGATATTTCTTGAACTAAGCGTGGCCGCGGTAGCCAAGTGGTCTAGGCATCGGATCGTGGCTAGCATGTCATGAGTTCGATCCCAGTACCACTGAAGACTCGCCATGTAGGGGAGCGATGCACGCAAAATCTGTCGAGAGCTCAAACGCCCTCCCGTTGGTGTAGTTGTTAGGAGAGGGGGGTGCCAGCTCAGGCGTCGTCCGCGTCACTTGACCATGGTTCAAAATTACGCGGACCGTCCCCAAAAGCCATCGTGTAGCTGAACAGTGGGACGTTAATATTCACTCACTCTTGAACTAAGCATATCTTCTGTAATCAATACTCCCCCGACACATGTACATTAATTAAATGAATTAATTTTTTCGAAGTTGCTTCGTTCTAGGATTTTCTTCATATTTTTTTCGTTAAACTTATAATTTATTTTTGCGCGTACACACATATTAGAACTTCATCATAAACCTTTGGGTTATTATGTGAAACGTTGGCGTTCGTTGAAAAGCTAAATTTGTCGTTATAATGCAAGTTTTGTCGCATAAAATCTTTTTTTTTCACCAAGAGGGGAAGGTCCTTCCATATTTTCCCTTGAAATTCACTCTGTTGTAGAACATCATAAATCACTGAAGTCCTGTCCGTTCTTTATTGTGTAAGGAAAGGCGTGGATAGAGCACGTGTTGTCGGTCCTTCCTTCGCAGGGATGCTTCTATTGTGTTCTTTGAGGGGGGTGGAGGGAAATGAAAAATTTCATCCCTTCATGCGAAAGAAATGCCCTTTCTTCCGTTTTAGATTAGAAAATTGTTTTAAACTTGAAACTCCTGTTTTGAATGGTAGACCACATTCCGGGGCCGGTTTGGAAAGACAAGAATTTTAATGCTGCTCAGGAAGTGAAAGGAGTGCTTCCCTGGAACTGGTCTTGGAGGTGCAAATGGTTCCGCGAAATGTTCATCAATTCTTCAAAAGAAATTCAAAGGTCCTGTGTCCCGCTGTGTCGAATATTACTCCGAGATTTAATTCTTTGTTACAATAAGTGTGCACTTTCATCTCTTGCAAAGTAATTATTACTCTTTCAAAATGGTTATTTGGTTTCATACCCCTCGAAAAAAAGTTCTTTTTAAAGGTTTCGCTATACGTTGGAAAAAAGTTTTAGGCGCATTTCCCTAAAATATATTCTATGGGCATGGTGATTTTGATTGATTAAGATCGATTGAACATTGAATTGGTAAACATTTGTGCATTCTCGAATTTTAGAATATGAACTTTTACCAAAGTAGCGTGGATATTGAAGAGGTTTTAATGCATGGGTGTATAAACTGACCGCTTGTGGGCCGCATTGGAAAAAAAAATTTTCTGGGCCGCACATACAATGTTTTTTTAAACAAATTGGAATAAAAAAAATTAACTATGTATTTTTATTGAAATAAATTAACTTTTTATTATTATGAGTTTTTGAAATTTGCATTAGACACGAATAGGTACACATTTATTTTAAATATGTAAAAGTTTCTTTTCATTCAGTTTGGATTTCATAAAGATGGAAAAAAATTAAGTTAATGAGATGAATGAATTTTCGTTTCTGTTGAACACACAAGCAAATCGATATCGGGTTCAATAGACGAAGTTGCAATTCTTAATGTATTTTCAAGATGTTTGTCAGTGATCTTTGTCCAATTTTTTTGTTTTTTGTATGCTTCATTCTTGGAAAATAACTGTTCACAAGTTATAAATACTGCCAAAAGCTGAATACATTAATAAAGCATGAGTGTGAAAATGAGGATATTTATCGCGTTGTAGCTAATCTTTATAAAACTCCAGTATAGGAACATTCCCAAATTTTTCTTTCAGTTGATTGTCACTTTGCAGTTCAATGCATTCCATTTAAAGATTTGAAGGTAATTTATTTATTTCTAGAAAAAATCGGGGTTGAAAATAAATTGAAATACTCTTCGTTTTTTCGAAAATCTTGAAATCTACTTTCAAACTCTTCAATGAAATCGAAAATTAATGCAGCATATTTTGTGCATACATTTATTTTTTTAAATAAAAATGTGTAAATTGAAATATTTTCATAATTTGCGTTTGGGCCGCATTTTATAAGCTTTTGGGCCGCACTTTAGACGAGCATGTTTTAAGGTTTAGAGGCAAAAGTACAAACTTAGGTTTTATTGTTAATAAACTTTTTACGGGTTCATTTAATTAGGTTAGGTATATAAAATAAAAATGAGCAACTTGAATCATTTAATTGAAAATTATCAACTGCTCAGAACTTATTTTAAGTGGATTTTGAATTACTGTTTTATTTAGAGTCATCTATATTAGGATCGGCTCTTGTTGATGCAAACAAAATTAGGTTATTATAGGTGCACATCAGCTAGTTTTGAGTGTATTCATTTTATTATATTCTTAGAAGAAAATATTTATTCACAAACATATTTTGATCCAAATTTTGAGGTTTTTTTTTTATTCTGAGGCAAACCGACTTCAATAAAATTGTAAAAAAGGGTTTATTATCTTTTTAAAATTAAAAAAAAATTTCAGTAAGTCTTCGCGTGTCACTGTTACAATTCCTGTAATAAACGATTAAGGGAACCAGGACATGCTCGGAAGTGTAAAATGCCAAAATTAAGACCCTTTGCTTATGAGACGTATATTTTTTAAAATTTCCAATAAAGCTTAGATATCTTACGTTCTTAATAAAGATAATTGAATTGTATTCTGTAGAACTACAAAAATAACTTTTTAGTTAAAAAGTTTTTTTTTTCCTACTTAAATTTAATACATATTTTTTGTGAACTCATAATACATACTTATGTTTAGGTACCATTTTTTAAAAAAGTATCCTTTTTTTATGCAAAATTTCTTTTACACATATATAAAACAATACACTAAAGACAGTGAACCTATTTTTTTAGTGAAAATTTAGTATAGTTTCTTTAAAAAAAATGATAAAACTTTGAAATTTGGAAAATTATTATTTTTCTGCTTTTTTTATGCATAAAATCATTTTTAAAAAATTAGGCACTATTTTAATAGAAAAAAAATTAGGTTCACTATAAGATGTATAAAAAATTAAATCTTATAGTGCAAAAGTTTTTTTTAAAAATGTACCTAAATGCAAAAAAATATGCTTTTGAGAGAAAAAGTGAAAAAACTAAGGGTCTAAAGGGGCGTGGTCATTTGTTTACATTTTTATTTTTCATATTTTAGGGCTATTTTATCAACAAATATATAAGTATACATTTTTAGGTTCAGAAAAATATGCACTATTTTTCAGAACTAAAATTGAAAAATCGATTTTTTGAAAGCATATGATGTCCTGGTTCCCTTAATGAATCACATCTATTGCACCTTTTGAAGTGCAGTACATATCTAGTGGGCTCTCTTTTGAGCGTGTGTATTACATGTTCCTAATTTATTCAAAAGAAACTAGAAATTTATACGTAAGAATAGGGTTCTATAACTTCCAAGATTTTGTTTCGAATAATAATTTGCGATTAAAACCTTTGCTTATACATGGCTATGAGAAAAATATATCAATTTATGGTTCTATGATGCTGGCGAATATTCCGAATAATTTCCCTAAATCTAGCTATGCACGTGTCAGCATATTTCATTCAAAAATTTCTGTTGCAGATTCCTTTGGAAACACTCAGGAAATTGCTAAATTAATTCCATCTCATGCGCATGAAATATTTTCCCCTTGGAGATGAGAGAAATGACACTAATTTCGTTCCCGCACAAAGTTCCGCTTGCATAGTTTGGCAACACGAGCGTTTGGTCATTTTTACGCAACATTATGTGAATTATCGAAAAGTTGCAATAAAGTTCAGCTGGGCGATAATTTGCAATATTAAATGTTGATCCATTTGATGAATAGCTTGATGTATTTATTGTATAGCTGTTGCATTCTAGTCAGTTTGTAGGTATATTGAGCTTCAATAACCATGGCCAATTTCGGGATGTTTATTCTTGATCTAAAAATGGGCTTGGGTACACGTGATTTAAAAAACTGCGTCGTATATTTTAAAAAGACAATTTGAATTACGTTGGCAAATAGTTTAGTTTTATGTATGGTATCCAACCACTTGCGACTACTTTTTTTTTAAAAAAAGGAGATATGGGGATTTTTTTGTGGTTTTTAGATTTGTTTTGTACATTTAATGAAAAATATGCTAAAATTAAGAAGAGAAATGAAAATTATTTTTACTAAAATTGGTACAAATTTAGAAAAAATAACATAAAGGCGGCTCATTCTGTACCAAAAGTTTATGAACAAATTTTCAATTTTGATGTGTTGCTCTGTTATTTATTTTTGAAATGACTGTCAGGATAAGAGATATTTTAAGGTCTTTTTTAGAATGATCACATTAATGAACCTTATTTAAAAGTGTCAATGTATACGTATATGTCAATATATACGGACATAGATATATGTATAACAACCTTGTTATACTTTAGAATATTAGCTTAGCGATGGGATATTGTCATTTGCAAGCAGATAATATTTCGAATGGATTTTTCTAAATGTTATTTTTATTTCATTTCGTATGATCTTTCTAACGAGCCACTTTGGATAGGAATTTTTTAGACTCCTTTCTGAGTTTATACCACTCCCTGCCTTCTCATTATCTTGAGTTAAACGATACCCGCTTTTAAAGGTTTCTGATCGTGGGAACAGAGATGTAGAGTTGGTGGAAAATTTTAACCGTTTGAAGCTAGTGACAGACGATTTTATAAACGTAAAGGGGAGCTGTGTTTATAAGACTATTGACAACAATTTTACAATTCTTTGCTTACATGTTGGGGGCGTTGTAGATTGGGTCCCAGTACCGTAACGGAGAACTTTAGGGCTTCCCTACAAAGTCAAGTTTTGGGGCCTCAAACCCAATCTTACAAAGGGTGCATACTTGGCATACTTACATAATTGGCATACTTGCATAATTGGCATACTTACTTACGTACTTAACGTCAGGCAGACTTTGGGCCCCTAGAATCCTGCCCCCCTTCCTCCCGCGATGCTGAGATGAATGTTACGCCACTGTTGGGGCCCTATATCATTCATGTGGTGAGAGTTAAGTCCCTGCTCAAATCCAAGTGCAACAGAGGGTCACTCACTGAGATATATCATCTGTTGGCCTAGTTTAAGAGCCGACGAGATTTGTCGCCAATAGCCCTTGCGTAGAACTAGATCAGGGTTGGCAGATCAAGTCCAAGTTTTCAGTGAAACTAAAGGGTAATTAAAGTGTCAGAGCCATTTATTTGCGAATGCGTGGGCACCTTGTGGGAAGGGGGAAGCCCTTCGGTTGAGGTCGTGTTCAAGGCTGGCATGCTTAATTAATATTTTTTGTTTCGTTTTGCTTTATTTAACTAGTGTTACACAAAGTAACATTTTTCATCCCTTTAAAGATTAAGAGCTGCCATAGATAATTTTATTACTATGACAGCTCTTCTTGATCAGTTCTTGCTCACCACAAGAATAAACAATATCACATGTCAACTTTTCAAATTTCGTTAAATTTCCAAAGCAATAACAATGTAAAGTACTTGATTCGGTAATTTAATTTAACCTTATTTGTCGGATTTCCAACTTATCTTTTTATATAAAATTGTCATTTGTTTGTGGTTTAAGCCTCTCATTTTCAAGTAACACCAATTTAAATTCTCTTAGTAAGATGCTAGATACGCGATTTATGTATAATTTAGGTATATAGAAGGTTCGCATTTTATGGAAACGATTTTGATAGTTAATTTATATCTATGAATGGCCGTAATTTTTGTGGCGATTTGCTTCTATCTGATAGTCATGATTCTTGACAATAACTCTAGCTTGAATTTTCCATGAAAGTAAACTTTTTCTTAATATTGTCATAATTTTATTCCATTCCTCTTGAACCGTTTTCCAAAGTTCGTTCAGTGTTCTTGGATACCGTTTTCCCTAAGGCTCGTTTTAATGAACCGAAAGCACAGAAATCCATTGGAGAAGCGGAAGAGGATTTTACAGGTATTTCATCAAATAGTATAATCTTTATCCCTGTTTCTGATTCTTTCTTTTCTAAATAAGCGGCAATTAGACGTGTGACTAGAGGCTTTGTTCATATGAAGCTCAACTTCATCAATATCCTTTCCATACAAGACTGAAATTTCTTCAAAAATTGGTTTTAAAATATTCTGCTGATAGTAGAGTGAATTAATTTTGGCTTTACTTGAGACTTGTTTGGTTTTTAATTTGCCGTTGTAACAGAATCCTGGAACTATCACAAATCCCTTTTGGAAACTTTTCTGTACACAGACGAAGCCATTTCGTACGGTCATTCCTGTCAATTGGGTAGTAGAAAAATTGATCTTGTTTATTGCAGTCACTTACCCGTGCCCCTCGAGTGTTTTTCATGTACTTTTCTACAATTAATTTTGCTTTCAGCAATATATTTTGAGTGTAAATGGATACAGTATGAATTATAAGCCATGTCTTAAATAAATGATCTAATTTTAGGTATGGGGCTTTTCGAATTTTTTTGTATTACAGGTTTTCTATTACACTGTTGAAAATACGAGGAAAATTATAAAAACTGCAGTTTGCTAATATTTTTATATTAGATTAAGATGAAACGTGGAAAAAAGGAGGTGGGAACACTTCAAATTATTTACATTAACTAATATTTGATGTAAAAATACTTGGGGCTGTATGTGAGCAACTTTAAGGACTGATCATTCAACAAGACTTATTTCTTTTTCTAATATAAATCATAATTTTTTTCTAGCTTTTCTTGATTATTTTTCAAAAAACAAGCAGTGAATACTACACGTTAGCGAAGAAAACAAAGTATATCTTTTATTTTGTGATCATCCATCTAGGAGGTTTAAAAAAAAAAAATGAAAATCTCATTCAATATTAAATTTTCAGCGGAAAAAAGTACTCACTCACTCACCAGCTGCAACCGTTCCGCGACCATAAAATTCAAATAATCTCCGGGAAAGAACTCCGAAATAAAGTAGAGAAAGGCGCCATCTATACTTCATTCATGGACGTCAAACAGCGTTTTGCTCAGCCTTAGTTATTGGCTTTCACGCTGTTGGATTTACGACTCTGTTTTATAACTACTAGAATCTCTCTTTTTGGCCCAGTGTTTGTAATGGTGTTTCCGACGATAAAATGCACTCGCCTTGGCAATTGGTATTAAATTTCTACCTTGTTGGCTTCTCGAGAAGCATGTTATTGATGTTCGCTTGTAGTGCTTCATATAGATGTTCTTGGCGACAACCGTGAAAAATGTGTAGTACTTCAGATATAGTGTCACATGGGCGTCGTTGGAAGAAGCTCATGTTTTAATGTATTTTCGGTTTATTGAGGTTTTGCCTTGGGAATGGTGTGGATGGAATGTTTCGGTAAATGGTTTTACCGGACAAGATCATTTCCGCTGCCGACTGTGGAAGAGAATTTTATTTTAAGAGGACAAATTGGATATATCTGGAATTAAGATAAGCGAAAGGTATATCGAGTACATGAATTTTTTTTGAAGAATTTTCAACAGTTATTCTCTTTGCAATGGTGGCCTTGCATGTATTTTTAAGTTTTGGTTTTCGAAATTTTTGGCCGATAGATGGCGTAATCTAATCTTGGTTTCCATCGATTGCTACTGCCATGTATTGATACTCTTTTAAATTCATTGGTCCGTAAGATGTTCATATTGTGTGGAATTTATTTAAAGAGCGAAGGACTATCCAAAATGCTTCATTTCAACTTCTCCAGTGGCGTAACGTACACCCCCGCTACCTCCTCATCGCGAGGGGCTCAGGAGTCTAGGGATCCCAAAGTCTGTGCTATGTTATGGCTTTGCAATCCTTTGTAAGATCCTGCTTGGGACCAAAAACCTGCCTTTGCAGGGGGTCCTAATATTCTGTTACGCAACTGATCCTTTCCCCCTGTATCCTTCTCCTATATGCATACCCCTGTATCCTAAGAGATCGTCGTAGGATACAGGTCGTCAACAGGTCACTTGAAGTTTTCGTGACGTTTAATGAAATAAAATCAAATAAAAGCTTGGACCAATAAATTTACTGTATCTTCGTCATAAATACTACACCCACTGGATGTGCAACATACATACGCGCATGCACGTGATTTATATCAATCACTACCATGGATTATGCAGGTCGTGGGTCTTTCTCCATCATCGAATCACGTGACGAATGATCATAGTCGTGAACTTGTGGGCATTGCTCCTGTTGAGTCGAGGTTTCGAGCCCTAGTGCCATAAAGACCGGTTTAACTTGAGGCAACTTTGTGCTATAGTCAACTCGTTTCCTGTGACCACACCTCTAGTTTGAAAAGGGGAGACAATCCCTTTCGCACACGTGGAAATGAAGTTGATTGAAAAGGAAGTGCCGGACTCATCGGTACAATGGTTGAGCCCGAAGAAGCACAAAGGGTTTTCCTCATTTTTAATACACATGTAGTCGCGTGTGAAGAGCGTAGCTTCCGCAATACCCTTTTAGTTGAGTCAATTAGGGATCGATTTGTACAAACTTGGGGTAGTAGGGATCTAGCAGGAAGTGCCAGTTGACCACTTGTGAAGGGAGCCGGGGGATTTCTATTCAAAACAATATTCCGTATGTCTGCTTCTGTTATGTGCGGCACTAGTTGAATCGAGTGAATGGGCCCTAAAGTCCCCCTTTGTAGAGGGATATTGCACGTTAAATCCGTTAATGTTCAAAGTCCAGTTGGTGGCGTAGTGTGTCAGCTGAGATGCCGTCTTTGTTTTTTGCTTGTGGTTCAAAATTACGAGGCACGTGTAGCCCTGGTTTGCTTCAGTGTGGTGTATATTGATTTAGACAGAATCGAGTTAAGGAATTTTTTTTACCACTTGTGCTTTTGCAATTTAGAATTACTTAACTATAATTATATAGAATTTCTGAATCATGACTTTTCTTTCTGAACTTCTATTATTTTTTCCCGTATGTATACATACTAAAATTGCGCGCACGCGTGTGATTTCAGATGTCCTTTCTTCATTTAACGTTTTAGTTCTAAATCTAATTCTCTTCTTCCTTACTTGTTGTCTTTTTCTCATTGAACATCGAATTTTACGGTTTCCTACATTTGTCATCAGAGGGTACGATTCCCAGATTTTACAGGAATAGTCGATCTTAAACTAGACTCGCGGGCAATCTCTTCTGTTCGCCCTCCTAAATTTTAAGGCTTTCCAGTACTAGTATACGAAGCATGTTATGGGGATTTCACTGTGTATATATACCCTATATGCTTCTGGACTTTTTTCGAGAGCATTGGTAAGGCACTGTGCTGTTCCTAAACATTGACTTGATTACAGATTTGTTTATGAACGCACTTCTGCTGTCAGTTCGTAATGTACGAGAACCTTCGTGCTAGCTGTGATTGATTGGCGGTACTATCGAAATCCGTTAAGGGGGAGGCGACGTTGTTTGTTTTTCTCTGAATTCGCTTGTTGTATTATGACAAAGTGATGGTTTCATATCTAGTGGTTTCCAGACTTCCTGTGTGCATAAGACATATCCTGTATTTAATGATTATGCCCCTCTGACCTATATTGACTTGGTCAGGATGTTTATAACATTAAGTGGTTTTTTTCCGAGAATTTGTCTAACATATAAGATAAATACTTGTAGAGGCATTCGTATGGCATCTGTTTTCTTGGTATTAGGCTTGAAATAGTTATCTGGAAAATTTCTTGCATGGACGAGATATATCGACAAAATTAAGCACATAAAATTATTCATTTTTTCCCCCACAGTATGTTTATTATTTTCAAAGTTTTTTTGCTTTCTGCATTCGGACCTCAGATCTTGTTAATTACTGAAGAATTCTCATATGGGATACGATAAGTATGAAAGGGGGAGGGGAAGAGACGTTTTAAAGGCATGGGCTGGTAGGGCCTGGGTACTGGACCTCGTCTCGTTCTGATCTCGGCCTTAATAAGATGAAAATACGAAAAGTTTTAAAAGTCAAATGTTATTTCGGGAGATATTCTCCGAAAAACTGGGAATTTCGAAACCCATATTTCTGTACCCATATTTTAAAGCTGTATTTCAAAAAAAAAAAAAAAAAAAATTTTTTTTTAGATATATTCGCCGTTTAACGTCCGCCTTCCCTTTTTTTTTTGTGCAAAGAAACATGAAATGTACGCGTGCGATGCTCTTAAGGTATACAACAACTAGCGACTACTTAAAAAAAAAAAAATGGAGATATGGGTATTTTTTTGTTTTTGTTTTTACATTTGTTTAGTACATTTTAAGAAAAATATGCTAAAATTAAGAATAGAAAAAGACATCATTTTTCTAAAATGGGAAAAAATAGGTAAAAATTGACAAAAAATAACATAAACGCAGCCCATTCTGTATCCAAAGTTTATGAACAGATTTTCAATTCTGATGTGTTGCTATTTTATTAATTTTTGAAATGACCTTCAGGATAAGAGATATTTTAATATTTACAAAAACTAAAGCACTTTATCTTTGTTATTACATGAAACTGCTTTAAAAAAAACAGTGGTTATATTCACATAAGGAGCTGTAAATTTTGTGATAAAAGAGTGATTGATAAATCTAAAGGTTAAAACACTTCTACTATTACACAGAGCATACACAAAAAATTTCAGTTAATTATGTTCAAAATTTTTTCAGCAATCGCTGGCGCCGTTTGAGTATTTTCAAAGAAACACATTTCGAGTAAAATGCTTTTTTAAATTATCACATCTTGCTTAAAGTAATGGCATCTGCTTTTACTAAAAGACTTGAAGTTTTTGTTCTAGTGAACGGAAAATAATAAACTTGGTATTTTTATAAAGCTAATAAGATGGGCTGTAAAATAAAAAAAAATTGTCAATTTTTGTCAATATCCATAACTTTAGGGTAGTCGGATACCTTAATTTTTGAAGTCATTTATTCGAGGTATTATCTCAGGCTTTTGAAAAAATGGTACACTTCTACATCCCTTTAAGTTCTGTGCATGAGGTATGTCATTTCTTAAACAGTATTTCTATCTCTGTAGAAGTCTCAACGTTTTTAATGCTCATGCATTCATTCCCCGTGTATTGGTACATAACATCTTGGATTTCTTTACCACAAATCCATCCCCGCATTGACTTCTTAGATTACCCTCATCACGAACGTTAAAAAGAATACTATCAAATACCCATAACTTATCCCACGTCTTTTTGAAAACCCACCCACATCTCTTTAAAAACCATTGGACTAAGTAGGCCATTTCCAGGTATTTACCGTCAGATAAGTGTTACCCAAAAGGCCCTTATTAAAAGTGGATTCATTTCCGAAATGAGGCGGCTTATCAGCGTTATGGGTCGGAGCCCGTGCATCTTCGTGTCAAGAGATTATCGCCCGTATATTACCTCGTGCATCAATAATAAAGGTATGAGTAAGGGATCGCCGTGATAGGACCTCCCTCCCTTCTAGCTCCACCCTCATAATTGGAGTGCTGAGTAATAATTGAGAGCGAGAGGGTGCCTAATCGTATGGATCTGTAACGGCTCCCTCAGTATGGATGTATTTTTTTGTGTGTGAATATTGTCTGGCAAGTTTTTTTTTATGGTATGCGGGTGTTGTGTTTTGTTTGGTTAGAATGGTTTTTTTTTCCGGGTCACTTTTATGTGAGAAGCATGATGGTTTGATGTGATGCTCTTAAAATGGGATGGGTTTAGAATTTTTGATCGAAAGTAATTCGCTAAAAAGCTTTACTTTCGGCTATGTTTGTCGAACATCATCATACGAGGGCTGTTTTTTAAGTAAGGTCCGTTTGTTTTTTAAAAAAATAACGACAATATTTTGTTTAAAAAAAACCCTTTATTTTAGGATTGTACATACTTTTGCCTATTTTTCTACATAGTTGCCCACAGTAGCGCACACAAAATTTTTTTCAAGGGGGATGTCCATGGTCGAAAGTTCCCTAATTCGTATCATACCTCAAGACAACACCTATTGATTCGTCTGATTTTGTCGATTTTGTTGACAAAAAACAGTAAAAAATGAATTATTGAATTAATAATTAGCATTAATTGATAAAATAAATTGTTAATTATAAGTACTTAATTAAATTTTACGTTATATATAAATAGGATTATCATCAATCAAAGAAACTCAAGGGCTTTGGGGGGGGGTGTCAGGACCTCCAGGACACCCCCCTTGTGTGCGCCACTGGTTGCCCAGTTTATTAATGCACTTCTCATACCTTAGAACTTCCTTCCTTAGTGGCTCGACAGCCCAGGGTGGGCCTTGGCCTTCTCAAGAAGCCTTTTCCAGGCTAGCCTTCTTCCTGCTAGCGTTCTCCAATTCTTAGTTCTCAAAACTAGAAGATCTTTTTCCAGGCCGTCAATCCATCTAAGATTAGGCCTGTCCTTTCTTCGTGTGCCAATTGGTTGGGCATTGAAGACTTTTTTAGTGGTGCGGTCTTAGTCCATTCTGACAACGTGACCTGCCCATTTAATTCGTTGTATTTTGATGAAGTTAATGATGTCATATTCTTTATATGATTGATAGAGCTCGAAATTTGATCTTCTTCGCCACGTTCCATTACCCTGAATTCCTCCAAAAATAAATCTTAAGATCTTCCTTTCGTAGATGCTTATCATGTTCTCATTGGCTCGAGACATGGATCAAATTTCACATGCATAAGTTAATACTGATCTTAAATGACTTTTTGTTTTTCTTTTGATATTTTTGAACTAAGTTTTGAAAACCCTCTTCAAAGAAGTCTGCCGCCTGGTCGGATAGCCAAGAGTTCACGGCCTCTTTCACTTCTTCGTTGTCACTGAAGTGTTTGCCGCCAAGACTGTATTTGGGGTACCAGAAAAGGTGGAAATCGCTGGGAGCAAGGCCGGGGCTGTATGGTGCATGATCCAAAACCTCCTAGCTAAAAGATTCGGTTAAGTCCCGAGTCGTTCGAGAAGTGTGAGGCTCTCATTTCCGAAATTTGCTGGCATTGCTTCAGTGCCATAAACTTCTGTTATCTAGCGATGAATGTCTGCAGCTGACATGTTTCTCGCAGTCAAAAAAACTGATAACAAACCCATCTCCATCTTTGGCGTGTGATTCAACCGCCTTAAACATTTTAAAGACCCACAGCGAAGCTTACACGACTGCTACAGAGCTGAAAATGGCGCGAGTGTGTTCGAAAAAGGATGCTGGTCATTGACGCAGAGACTCGTTGCGGCGTACTCGTGAACTAGGCGTACCAACGGACCTTACTTAAAAAATAGCCCTCGTACTTCCCGTAGATTTCTATTGCACCTGCAAAAATGTTTAGTGGATTCTTAGGAGTTTTTTTTGCAGATGCAGTGGATGTCTTTGAAAAATTATGTTGTACAGGCAGTGAGTGTATGTGACAGCTGTCATTTAAATAAGGTCGTTATCTTCATGGGCGGGGATGTACGTTGAATTCATATTGTTCCCAAGTCTGTTGTATAGAATGTAGCTTGTTGCACGTAAAGTCGAATTGGGCGTTAGAGCCCTCACGTGGTATGGTTTGGTATTACGTCGCACTTCAAAGAAACACATGGGCTATCAGCGACGAAACTCGAGATTTTTGAACTTTAAGTGACATGAGCCACATTTTCAATGAGTGAAACCAAATGATTTGAGTCACAAGTGAGATTTGAATGGTCAAATGACGAGTACGTATAAATTGACATTCCACTCTCCAAACGCCCTCACCATGCCAAATGAGGATTTTGAGCCTCTACCGCGGTTGCTTAGTGGTTATGACTACAAACTCGTGGCCGGAGTGGGACGAGCTCAGTTGTCGTCCTCGTCACTTGACCATGGTTCACAAAATTACTAGGTCCGTTGCCAAAAGCCCTCGAGTATCTGAACAGTACGACGTTAGCATTAATTCACTCACTAGAAGAATTTGCCATATATGTCTACACATTTGAACGAAATTCAAGATTTGTAAGCATTTGTTTTTCTTGTTAATATAAATCTGGTAATTTTGTTATTTTTCTATTTCTAACACATCTTGTAGATTTCACTTTCGATCGACTTGTATATATTTTCAGTGTAGAATTAGCGGTTTTATTATTTTGTGATTAAAATTGCACATGCAGGGTATTTGACTACAAAATTTGTAATGGTAGAAGATAAAAATTGAATTAAAAAATGAAATCAAAAAGTAATTTCCCCCCATATGATTACGATATTGCGAATTTGTTTTGAAGAAGTAATATCCGCGGGGGAAAAAATGTGTTCACATGTGAAAAAAAATTCAATGGGGGGAAAAAAAATTCTGTGTGAAAAGTAATTTTGATAAGATTCTAAGAAAGATTAGATTGGTTAAAAGCGAATTCCAAAAAAATGTTTTCGTTTGCAACATCTTTTTAGATAAATGCTCTCGTCTTACGACTTTTTTTTCTTTTTTAAAACGTACAAATCCGGTTTTACGCCCACTTATTTTAGAGATTTCCCGCAGGAAGTTTTGGTCACCTTTTTCCTTCTTTTTCTTTTCTCCTTTAAATGCAACGGCTTGTGTGAATTTTTATGCCATACATTTAAAAGGTTTTTTTTTCACTTTCCCTTTTCTCCCACAATTTCATTTAAATCTAAATAAATAATTAATTCCAATCCGTGTTTTCTGAATGTACGGCTTTATCTAATGAAGCTTAACATTTTTCCATTGCAGGGTGTTGGTATAAGGAAAGGTATGAACTGAAAAACAAATAACATTCCTCATTTAAGGTATCCGACTACCCTAAAGTTGTAAATTTTGTCAAAAATTGACAAATTTTTTTATATTTTTTTTTTTATGGGCCATCTTATTAGCTTTATAAAAATACCAAGTTTATCATTTTCCGTTTACTAGAACAAAAACTACAAGTGTTTTAGTAAAAGCAGACGCCATTACTTTAAGCAAGATGCCATAGTTTAGAACGCATTTTACTCGAAATGTGATTTTTTGAAAATAATCAAACGGGATCAACGATTGCTAAACAAGTTTTGAACATAATTAACTGTGTGAAATTTTTTCTGTAAGTTCTGTATAATAGTAGAATTGTTTTAACCTTCAGATGTATCAATCTGTTTTATTACAAAATTTACAGTCCCTTATGTGAATATAATCACTGTCTTTTTAAGCATTTTCATATAGTAACCGAGATTAAGTGCTCTTAGTTTTTGTAAAAAAGAAAATATCTCTTACCCTAAAGGTCATTTCAAAATTGAATAATATAGCAACACATTAGATTGAAACAAGATATGAATTATTGGCATGGCCAAGTAATTTTAGCGCGTTTTTCACATGTTGTATTTTACAATAATGCAACGAATGAACTTTTTACTAACAGAAAGTAGTGTACTGTACCACTCCTCTAAATGTACTACTATTGAGCTGAAAAGGAATAATGACACAAATCTGTATCAGCACTATAAAAAAGCAAAATTTGAGAAAATTTTGTTATAAACTAGCGAAATTCAGGAAAATTCGGGAAAACTATGGGAAAATTTAAATATGATTCGGCTCATCTAGGGCACAAATGCGACCAAATGCCGAAACCCGAGGTCAATTGGGTGCTTATTGGCTGAGAAAAAGGTACGACAAAATATGGAACGAAGACGAAATTTGCGTCCTAGTAGCGCTTTTTTTACACTACGTGAAAAGCGCGCTAAAAATTGAAAATTTGTTCATAAACCTTTGGTGCAGAATGGGCCGCGTTTATGCTATTTTTTCCCATTCTAGTAAAAATATTTCTTTTTATCTTCTTAATTTTAGCACATTTTTCTTAAAATGCACTAAACAAATCTAAAAATAACAAAAAAATCCCCATATGTATTTTTTTTTTTAAAGTTGTCGCAACCAGTCGGATACTTTAATAGTAGTTTGTAAGGAACGAGATCGATTTTTTCCCTATTACTCAGTGTAAAAGGTCCAATGAAAAACTTATGTTACTATATTTAAATAAAAACTACAAAAATTGTTTTCTGATATTCTTCGCAAAAATTAAATAATTCATGATATTGCGATGTTTTCATTCAATTCCTCTATTAGTTCACTCTATATCTATATATATAAAGGAGAAAAGCGACTCACTCACTGACTGACTGACTGATTGACTGACTGACTGATGATGACTGACTGACTGACTGACTAATCACGATATCTCTGGAACTATTCAACCTACATACTTGAAATTTGGTAGACATGTTCCTTTCATAGAGTAGACATCAGCTAAGAACGGATTTTCCGAAATACGAAACGCAAGGGGCGTTACGGGGGTTAAGGGGCGTTATAAATAATTGTTTCCATGTTTAAACTACTCAATGTACAGTTTTGAAATTGGGTTAGAAGATTCCTTTCATACAGTAGAGATCCGCTACAAAATGAGTTTGGTGAAAATCGTCCCCCAAGTGGCGTTGCAGGGGCTTAGGGGGCGTTATAGATAATTATTTTCATTTTAAAACTATTTGACGCACTGTCTTTAAATTTGATATAAATAGATTCCTTTCGTAGAATAATGATCAGTTACAAAACGGGTTTTGTGAAAACAGACTTCTAAGTGGCGTTGCGGGGGATTAAGGGGCGTAATAGATAAATATATCCGTTTTTAAACTACTTCACCAACCTGCTTGAAAATTGGTAGGTAAGTTTCTTTCATGGAGTAAATATCCGCTACAAAATGGGTTTTTAAAAAATTGACCCCAAGGGGTGTTGCGGGGGTGGGGTGGGGGTTTAAGGGGCGTTATAAATTCCGATTTTTTAACTATTAGACGTACAGTCTTGAAACTTAGTAAGCAGATTCCTCTCATAGGGTAGAGATACGCTTCAAAATGGGTTTCGTGAAAAGTGCCCCCAAGTGGCGTTGCGGGACTTAAGGGGCGTTATAAATAATTGTTTATGTTTAAACTACTCAATGTAATATTTTGAAATTGGGTTAGCAAATTCCTTTCATACAGTAGAGATCTGCTACAAAATGAGTTTGGTGAAAATCGTCAACCAAGTGGCGTTGCAGGGGCTTAGGGGGCGTTATAGATAAATATTTTCATTTTTAAACTATTTGACGCACTGTCTTTAAATTTGATAAATAGATTCCTTTCGTAGAATAATGATCAGTTACAAAACGGGTTTTGTGAAAACAGACTTCTAAGTGGCGTTGCGGGGGATTAAGAGGCGTAATAGTTAAATATATCCGTTTTTAAACTACTTCACCTACCTGCTTGAAAATTGGTGGTAAGTTTCTTTCATGGAGTAAATATCCGCTACAAAATGGGTTTTTAAGAAATTGACCCCAAGGGGTGTTGCGGGGGTGGGGGGTTTAAGGGGCGTTATAAATTCCGATTTTTTAACTATTAGACGTACAGTCTTGAAACTTAGTAAGCAGATTCCTATCATAGGGCAGAGATACGCTACAAGATGGGTTTCGTGAAAATTGCCCCCAAGTGGCGTTCCGAGACTTAAGGGGCGTTATAGATAATTATTTCCATTTTTAAACTATTAGACGCACAGTCTTTATATTTGAAAAAAGATTTCTTTCATAGAGTAGAGATCAGCTATAAGAAGGTTTTGTGAAAACAGACCTCTAAGTGGCGTTGCGGGGGATTAAGTGGCGTAATAGATAATTTTTTTCGTTTTTAAACTAATTGACCTACCTGTTTGAAAATGGGTAGGAATGTTTCTTTCATGGAGTACATATCCGTTACAAAACGGGTTTGGGGAAAATTGACCCCAAGGGGTGTTGCGGAGGGTTAAGGGCAGATATAAGTAATTATTTCTATTTTTAAACTATTAGACGCACAGTCTTGAAATTTGGTGAGCAGATTCCTCTCATGGATAGAGATACACTAGAAAATGTGTTTTGTGAAAATAGACCCCTAGGTGGCGTTGCGGGGGTTCAAGGGGCGTTATTGCTAATTTTTTTTGCATTTTTAATTTATTGGACGCACAAATTTTGCTAAGCAGATTCCTTTCATAGAGTGCAATTCCCCTACAAAATGGGTTTTGTGAAAACAGACACCGAAGTGGCGTTGCGGGGGCTCAAGTGGCGTTATAGATAATTATCCCCATTTTTAAACTATTAGACGTACAGTCTTGAAATTTGATAAGCAGATTCCTTTCGTAGAGAACCGCTACAAAATGGGTTTTGCGAATATCAACTACCAAGTTTAATTTTGGGAGATTAAGAAGCGTAATCGATAAATATTTCCATTTTTAAACTATTTGATCATCCTGCTTGAAAATTGGTAGGCATGTTCCTTTCATGGAATTGAGTTCCTCTAACAAAGAGTAAAACGGAAATTGACCCCCAGGGATGTTTGCGTGGGGTCAAGAGGAGTTACAGAAAAAAATTCCTGTTTTTAATTGTTAGACCCATATACTTGAAATTTGATAAGCATGTTTCTTTTGTTGAATAGGGATCCACTAAGAATAAATTTTAAGCAAATCAAGTTCTGGGGGGGGGGGGTTGCAGGGGATTACTGGGACGTATTGACAAAAAAAAGTTACTTTTTTCGAGCTCCAAGGACTATAATAATGAAATTTTGTTTGCATTTTTCTTTTGTTGAATTGAAATCCGCTAAGAGCGGTAATTTTGGAAAACGGCTCACAACGGGTTTACGGGGATATTTATAATAAAACTTTTGCTTTTTTCTGTTAGATTTAGACTTGAAATTTGGCTTGCATGTTCAATTTACGGAGTAGAGATCCACCGCGAAAATTGGTTTTGCGGGAATCCACTTGGTTTTTGGGTTACGAAAGAGCAAACATCATTCTATACTTCAATTTTAGAGATTTTTAGAAAATACAAATTAGATGAGTTCTGCCCTTTTTATTTATCAAGAGGTGACAGTTACAGGTCTAAATATATTTTTCAATACAATCGAATTCTTAATGCTATGACTTAGATATCAATAATTTATACATAAGCAGTAAATATTTATAAAACATCGTGAAATACCCAGCGAAGCGGGCGGGTAACAGCTAGTATAATAATAAAATACTTTCTGTTTATCTATTCAAGTTCAAATAAATTTTTTAAAACTTTTACTGGATGACACTTGATGTTAATACAATTTTTCAAATATTAATTCATTAATTATATTAAAAAAATGGATAAATAGTAACAAGCAAAAATAATAGTCCAAGGGTATATATAGAAAGGAAACTTGTTCGCTGTGACCCTGTAGCGCAATGGATAGCACGTTGGGCTTCTAATCCAAAGGTTGTGCTTTTGAACCCCAACTGGCATTGCCTAATTTCTGCGAATAGGATTTCTTTTTTACTATACTATTTTATTAGAATAATTAAATTTAATTAATGAATAAATAGTAACAAACAAACAAAAAAAAAGTAGTGCAACACCCCACATAGAAAGGAAAATGGAAAATTGCAAGGAAAATCGCTTTCTTTTTTGTCACTTAATGTTGTGATTCTGTCATATGTATATACATATTTATATTAATTGTAACTATTTAATAAAAAGTAACAAATAAAAATTTTCTTTGTTGATCTATGTTGTAAATTGACTATACCCCCCCCCCTTTTTTTTTACATAACTTATTATAGTAGTGCTTCCCAACTTTAATATCGCCGTGGACCGATCAATTTTTGATATTACTGCGGCCCTCTGAAGGAAGGAAGGACGTTGATTGGGTTTATATTTTAGATTGTTTTGATTTAATAATTTTAATCTAATTGTATTTAAATATGCCTTCAAAATAAATGAGTTTCACCAAAAAATTAATATATAGTGCTTGTTGTTTCATACTGGGATACATACGAAAGATAGAAGAACAGAAACGTACAATACAAACAAAGAAGAATTTAGACTTTTATTATAAACGATGATTTCAGCATAGAAGAGAAGGCGTGCGCTGCTTTTTTTCCATTCGAGACGGGTATCCATTCAGGCGAAAGTCCGACTTCTTTTCCCGAAGATACATCCATGCCTTGTTCGGGATTCGAACCCGAGTGTCATAACCACCATAATAGGCGAGGCGGCATAAAATTATTTAACATGGAATATAAAGTGATTTCTCTCAAAGTCGCACAAACCAGAGAAAAATACACCACAATAAATAAAATGAAAATAATTTATAATGTTCCTTGGTCGGCCCGGTACCATTTGATCTACGGACAGGTGCCGGCCCGGGGTTTGTGAAGTCCGTATTTGAGGATCAATTCACTCATACTCTCCAGTTCATTGGTGTGGCCCTGGTAGTCTAGTGGTTATGGTTACGGACTAGTGGCCGGCGTGTCGAGTTCGAATCCAGTTGCTTTGTCATCGTTAGGCTGATTGATTTGGTATTTTCCTTTTTTTCTTCCCCTTCAAGTGTTCCATCAATCTTTTAACTGCTTTTGCGTAGTCTCATGGACTTAACAATTTCTATCCATAAACGTTCTTTTTATTTAAAAATAAAATATCGACATAATTGGAATTTTCGAAAAATGGATTTATTTACATATGTGGTAAAGAAAGATGGCGAAGGTGGTCTAAAGTGCAATTGTGGCCGGCGTTGTCGCGTCATCGGTTCGAGTCCTGGTGGCGCTGTTGGTGTGGTGTGGTAGTTAGGAGAAGGGGGTACCAGCTCGGGTGTCGTCCGCGTCACTTGGCCATGGTTCAAAATGACGAGGTCCGTCGCCAAAAGCCCTCGTGTAGCTGAACAGTGCGAGATTGATATTCACTCACTCCCCTGGGGGCGCTGAAGACCCACCGTGCAGATCGGCTGATGTGCGATAAATCTGTAGAGGCTCTTAAGTTCTCACGTTGAGGCGTTATCGAAGTTTGGAGAGTGGTGAATCGTCCGCGTCACTTGACCGAAATTCAAAATTACGAGGTCCGTCGCCAATAGCCCACATGCAGTTTCCAAAGGTGACGTTCATACAAAATCAAATCGCTACAGAAAAAAAGTTAATTTTTTACTCTTCTACGAAAGCGGTCAGTCAGATTTGCACTACAGCAGTTTGATGGCGAAATTCATCCACAACAGTGAAAGGTTAACATAAATATTTTCTACGTTTATTATTTTTGAAAATGTTTCCTGTTAAAAATCAAGCTTTTTATTATATTTAATAATTCGAATGTCTCCTCAATCAAATCTAAATAATACTAATTACTCTCAGTTCTTTGAAGAGCACAATATTTTGAGAATTCCCACAAATTAAAATATCTCCCCCTTCTTCCATTTTGGTTTTAACCGGTTTTCTAATAAGAATGGAAGATTTCCGGAAAGGTTAGACAAAATATACAGAAGTACTGATAAAAGGAATAATAAACTTTTCAATATGAGGAAAAATATAAAGGAAAAAAGATATATTTTTCTTTAACTATTAAGTTACATAAAAACACATAATTATTGTCTGAAAGCCTCTTAATTTATTACTGAGAAGAAATTTTGCATTAGTTTTACTTTTTGTTGAAAACAGGTTTTGCGTAGTCGATTGTTGGAAAGCTTTGTTGTACCCCTATATGGAAAAAACTGTGTCTCTGAGGCTGTGTTTACAATACCCTACCCTGCATTGTGATAATTAAATATCGTCCAAGGTTTTCCCCGTTGAATCATTCGGCTTCTTTTTAAAAATAGGTTTCTCGGATTACATTTTCTTACGAATACAATAGAGAATTTCGTAAGGCTTAAAATTTTCATACCTAATACTTAAAATACATTATTCAATTCCGCATTAGTGTCTGTTGGAAACGCGGTCTCATTTTGAGTAAACGATTAATGATAATGGATAATGGATTTAAGTACTTAATTTTTTTTAATGAACATCGCTTTAAACCTGCTCAAGACTATTGATGACTGATTTTCATAAATTGACATTATTTCACGGTTAGATGACAAGGACGATTCAAAAGTGGTTTCATCTCTCTCATAGTGGCCGCAGTAGCTAGTGGTCAAGGTAACGGACTCGTGGCCGGCGTGTCATGAGTTCGTGCCTTATACCTCTGAAGACCCGCCATTCAGAGGGGGCAGATCCTAGTTAAATATGTTGAGTCTCAAACGCCCTTTCGTTGGTGTGGTGTGGGTTAGAAGAGGGGGTGCCGGCTCGGGTGTCATCCTCGTCACTTGACCATGGTTCAAAATTACGAGGTCCGTCGCCAAAAGCCCTCGAGTAGCTTCAAAGTCCAGAAGTCGTGGCTAGCGTGTCCCGAGTTCGAAACCCTTTTGCCACTGAAGATCTACCTTGTAAAGAGGCTGATGCACGTTAAATCTATCACGAATCTTCCCGATGGCGTGGTGTGGTAGTTTGGAGAGTGGTTGCAACGACTATGTCAACTACCAAATAGTCCGGATTTAAATGTACTTGATCTCTCGGAGTTTTTAGCGCAACACAGTCGTTGCAACATCCCAGATGCCCACAGAGAATATTGACGACTTAATGGTTGCTGTTGAAGTCACTTTTCAAAATATAGAAAGAGAAAAGCTTGACTATGTATTTTTAATTTTTCAAACATGTATGTGGAAAGAGTGTTGTGTCAAGCGGGGCTACTAGTACAAAATATATAACCTATCTCAGTTTGAAAAAACTTCGTCAAAATCTTCCACCAAACCTGGAATGCAACCCGTAGGTATTATGTGCCATGAAATTAATTAAATACCAATTACAATTGTTTTATTTGCGATTAAAATTATCATAACTAGGTATTTTTATTCTCATCTTTTACTTTTCACAATTGTAGTACTTTCTTTAGGACAATTTTTTTGGGTTCGCACGGTTTAAGCCATTCCCTATTTCTGTAAAAACTTTACGCCAGTATATCAGAAAGATCATTTTCTTAATAATTCACGATTAATTAGCTAGAAGATAGTTTTATACGATTACTGGTCCTTAGAAAATGAGACTTGGCTTAAGAGTGTACGTATTTTGGATTTTTGAAACTAATTTTGTACTGATTTAAGGAGGAAAGAAAAGAATGCTTGGAAAGTAAATGTTAGTGATTGATAGTATAGCACCCTGAAACTCTGAAATCTGAAAATTGCTTAAACAAAATCATAAAATCACTAATATTAATAATCGTACAAAAGTATAAATATGTAGCAAGTAGTTTGAAACAAAGTCAGTACTTATTTAAGCAGATTGAGAATTTATTGTTATGCTTGCGTTGCTGATGAATAAATCGCAGGAGTATGTACTTTTTCGGTCCATAAGACATTTATTTAGATAGGGTGTTATGGCATCTATATATATATATAAAATAAAATATTAGTTCTTGTATGGGGTGTTATAAAATTATAATATTCTGGGGTCCTAGAATTCTTTTTCCTGGATTTATTGGTAACAATTACTTTCAACGATAAACTTAATCTTTAACAAATTAAGCCGTAACAATTATTAGACTGAAAATAGAGAGAATACATTCTAATATTCGAGATAAAAATCCTAGTAACAACCTACAACGGCACCTGGTACGCCGAAGCCAAGAAGATTACGACTTAAAATATACGAGTAAACAACAGCACATCTTGTTATGCCGAAGCCCAGTTCTGGACCACGTGGGGTCTCAGGGTGGTGTCAACTAGGGTTTCTGATTTCCCGGGTCTTTCCCTTCGCGGAAATACATCAAAATTTCAAAAAAAAATTATAAGCAAGCTATTTGTAAATAAAATCAATAATTATATAAAATAAGGACACATATAAATTCCAAAATTAATACTTATTTATATAATGAGCTAAAAATATACAAAATATGTAATAAATTGATTATTCATTTTTAAAATAGGATTTCAGAAAGCATAAGCAATTTATACTTTTATCACTCAGCGTAGTTTTAATCTTTGTGACGAACAATCCGGCAGCAAAAAATGCTCTCCGGTTTTTTGAATGATTAATTTTTCTCTGCCAATTTTTATTGGCTTTAAGCTTGCTACAATTATCGTTATGGTTTCAAACTCTACACTGGCCATCATTTGTGCTTCTTTAATGTCAGTTAATGCTTTTAAAATTGCTGACTTTATTTCTAAAAATCTTTCAACAAACTATTCCAGAGTGTTTGGTATCCAAACAAACCATCTTTTCACAGCCAAACTTTTAACATATTTTTGTAAAATATCATTCTTGAGATTTATTTTGTAAAATATCATTCTGCGACTTATTTCCGAATAATTTTAATATATTTCCAATCTTTTTTATAGTTCTCATTTATGTTATTTATAGAATTTTTTTCTGAATAAGTGATATGAAACAAAGCATCTGTTCCTACACCACTTTCAAATTCTAATCCAATGCTTTGTCTAATACTAAATCTAATCTTTGCGAATCCCGGAACGAAGTATAATTCCCGGGAATAGAAAAAGTACAGAAATCTTATGATTTCCCGGGAAAGAAACCCTAGTGTCAACTACACTCCACCTGGTCCATATTTCACAACAATATATATTATATATATATATCGACCTAACGATTTTATTTAAAACTACGACTAAATGACAATTATGATATATTTGAATGAGAGAAAACCTTAAGATATGAAATTTGTGTCACCTGGGCTTTACAGCTCTTCTATAAACACAACAAACCTTGTTGTTGTTATAAGGGATGTAGTTATATTTTTTGTTTAAAAAAAGTTTTTATCAAGATATTGGGGATGGGTAACCTCTGTCCGCCTATATAACGGTGGACCAACCTCCTCCAATTGAACAAATTATACGACTCTTTATTCTCATTGCTCAAATTGTGAAACTGTAATTTGCCTGTGTTATGCAGTTCTATTATTTTCAATATATTGTAAGTAGGAAAAATATAAATTTGGAGTCTTCACCTCTGGATTTTAATTTGTACTTCAGTTTAGTGCCTCTTCAAAACAATGTTCCTAATAATCCTTTCCTCTAAATTGCACTGAGTAAATATTATTTCCTTGGATGTTACACAAATAATAAAAATGAGCTGACCCCAGAAATTTATAAAAGAACCATTGCTTCAAATGGATGTTTTTATGCTTTAAGAGTTATTTAAAATCCAGTTTTCTCTAATTAAGAACTTAAGTGCTTCTTTGCAAAAATCTTATAGGATCTGTCCTGACTTATGCGTCAGGCCATTGACCTTACGTGATGAGGAAGCTTTGGGAATTTTCGACAGGAAGATCTTACGCTGCATTCTTGGTAGAATCCAAGTGATTGGATCATGGAGATCTAACTTGGAACACTACAGAATTGATATTATAAAATTCGTCAAATTACAGAGACTTAAATGGGCTGGTTATCTGTCTAGAATGAATGAAGATCGTTTCTGCAAGGAAATCATTCTGACAAAGCCCATGGGAAATAGACCTCGGGGCAGACCCCCTTTAAGATGGATTGATTGTGTCAAAAAAGACCTAAATATTTTAAAGTTCAAAAACTGGAAAACAGTTGCAAAAAATAAAGATGTCTGGAGAAAACTTTTGGAGAAGGCCAGGGTCCACCCATGGTTGTCAAATCATTGAAAAAGGATGTTACACATACTAAACCGACTTGACATTTTCAAAACTCTGTCCCTGTGATGTATTAACAGTCGTGGCAAATGGCAATCTTACAGGGAATTGGGAACGTTTCAGTGCGAATGACATATCCAAGTCCCCTCGAGTGTCCAGTGTGATTCTTGATATACATACAATTCCGCCTTTTTTATCTCCTGATAAAATTTCATACTGCTGTATATTCTTCAGATACGCATTAATAATGTAATGTTGTGTTGATTTTTGAGCTTGAAGTACTTGATTGAACTGAAAATTGCGCCTTATTGCCAATTTGCAACCTTAATACTAACCAGGACTTATTGCCTTTTTCTCTTTGTTCTCGCATATGAGATATATAAATAAATTTGTTAAATCATCACGAAAAACTTTTATATATAAAGAGAGAAGCTTAAGACACGTATAATCTACTTGCCATCAAACAGTTCATTAAAACCAGTTCTTAATCGCAATCCCACATAAAACCGGGTCTCTTTGTTTCGTTGCAGATCGTTGTGTACTAACAGATTGATAAAGATTAAATCTTGAACCCAAGCATTATCCCCATAATCCTCCGATAAGTATGCTCTTATCAAAGCTAACACGCGCAGCCACGTAGACGGTAGTTTTGTTGATTTAGATGTGGAATTGTTATCCCCTGTGCCACGATGACAAAGCATTTAAGGGTGATGAAACTGTTTGCTCAAAATCGGTATCGAGCAAAGGTGGAAATGTCGGCCATTTTGGGGGGTCACGCTAGTTGCCGTGTCGGTGGAAATTATCTAGCTGGGTGCGGGTGAACTGTACGTAGAGGCACGTGCCGACAAAAATAGAAAAATGTTACTTTACTCGTATAATCTGTGAAATTCTGAAGTAATATTTTTTACTTTGGGGTATAGATTTATTTGTCTGTCCGAGTAAAAAGAGAGAGAGAGAGTTTAAATTTATTTATTTTCGTATCTATCCATTTTGAGAAAGACAACCTATGGATTTCGTAGGGCTCTTTTTTAGGATATTAAAGTATTGATCCGAATTTGATATATTGTTCTTCAAAAATGCTTCATTTTATCAATGTGTTCCACATACACACTGCAAAAGTCAATGAATGGAGTCCATTAAAAGTCGCCAGTTTAGCAGCGTTTCAGCTATGGAGCGAATATTTTTGAAAGTTAGATCTTTTTGTGTTTCTTAGAGGTTAATTAGCGTTTATGGGTTTTTTTAAATCAAATTTTTGTCTATTGGTCGAGGTTTTCCCCCACTGTTTATAGATGTAGCCGACGCCCAGTGGCAGCGTTTCGCGCTTCAATGGCCACAGGTCCGGTGGTTCAAACCCCGGCTGGGTAAGATGGGCTCAGCCTTTCATCCCGTCAATGGGTCCCCCTCAGGGGGCTCACCTTCTTTAGGTGAGTACGGGTGTCACAATCCCGAGGTGCCCTAGTGATCTTTTCCCTTTTCCCACGGGGTTTACTGTCTTTGGTAAACACGGGCTTCACGAACCCGGGGTACCCTAGTGATCCTTCTCTATTTTCGACCCTCTTTCTTGTCATTCAATTCATTCTTTCTCTTCCCGTCTAGACCAGATATTAAAACAAATGTTTGGCGCAGTACAGCCGAAATCGGCTCTTGCGCCAATAAACCCCAAAATCACTCACTCACCCGTCAATGGGTCGATAAATTACCATGCTTGCTTGAGAAATAAACTCTGGGGGGGGGGGGTTCGCTTCAGACGGACCACTTGACCGGTACATATGTAATTCAGCACCCAAGGTCACGAAAACTGAGAAGGCCACAATAGGTCTTGACCCTCCATGGGCTGTTATGTTTATAGATGAGCCGCCGGTGTTATATCGGTCGATTCAAGTCGTAAGTCCGAGTCCTGGTGTCTGTAAAGACCCACCTTGTGCAGGGACGGATTAACGTTAATTTGTTAAAGTTCAGGGTCCTCACGCATGATGAGCTAGTACCTTCCCCCTCTCCAAACTTTCACAAGTGTTATCCTCATCACTGAATCTTGATAAAAAGAAATGAAGTCCCCCAAATACAAAATTGTGATGCTTCGAAACTCTGAATTTAATATTGTTGACTGTCATTCCATTGAAAATTTTATTTCCTTCCTCTCTGTAAAAGCTCTTAATTGAATTATTAATTCCAATCAATTACTGGGTCCTAATGAGTGGGAAGGTGGGGTAAGCAGGTAGTCAGGTGGGACTGCAGCCGGGTTCACGACGTGCATTTTTTATTTGGGATCACCAGGTCTATTTTAAAACATAGTACTATTTTTGGGAGGTATCTGTAGCCGGGTCTCCGTCGCAAACGTAGTTTATTATTTTTTCCCCTAAAGTCCTAACAATAAATCTGTTGTTGTTGTTACCTATGCCACTTGTCTGACGTAGTCGGATCGAGGCCCACGAAATTCATCATGGCAACGGGCTAGAGATACGCCTGTCGTTATCCGAAGCTTTGAGCCCATGAAGGTGGCAGTACGATTTTGCTCACGATAGATGGCGACACCATTCGGACCCACAGATTTAACGAGCACGTACTCCGTGTGCACTCGGCGGATATTTAGTGGCATCGAACCCAGGCCTTCCGGTCTGGCGCCCGATGCTCTAACCACAAGGCTACCCATGGCCCTACAACTAATCTACTTATATTAATTTAATGAAGAATAAACAATGTATCACGATTTTTATATTTTCTGCATTAACCCCTTGCTTACCGTGTAACCACTAGAGGGATACATATGGCTTATTTAGGTGTACAATCAGTGTAACCAACACAGGAAACATTATAATGTAGATTTTCTTTTATTGGGATTGTGTAAAATTACAAAAGTTAAGTTACATAATGCTTGCGATACAAAAATTTGAAAAGGAGAATTGAAATTACAAATCTTTGTGAAATTGCTCGAAATGTTCCTTGAAGCAAAAAGCTTTTCCGCGTGCGTTACATAAGTGTATTGTCATTTTTGTGTTCCATTTCTTCATCTTCTTTATCACAAATAGATAAATCCCTATCAGAATGATTGTCATACTCATCGGTTTCTGGCAAATATTCGCTTTCAGTATCTTAGTCGTTGAAATCCAACGACGATGCCATATTGGCAAGAAAAAGTAAATCAAAGAATAAAAATAGTTATACAAAATTTAGGATAGCGAAACGAAACACGAACGAATGTGCGACCTAGTCAGCGTCAAAAGTAAAAAAGAAACGTGCGTCGTAAAGTCAAGGTCGGTATCCCCAGAAATCTGGTATTATCTGGCAAGGGGTTAAGGCTCATAATAATAATTTTTTAAAGATGTTGTTGAAAATGTGCTAAAGTCGCTACTTTTTATATTGCACAAAGGTTGTCATTCTCGTCCCTCGCTCATGTTATCAAAGTCTTTCAAAATAAATTAACCGAGGACGGTATTTGACCACAACTGAGTTGGTAGTCAAATTCTGATATTGGCTTACGAGTCAAATCCTTCTGCTAATATCCTTTGTGTAGCTTTGAAATAAGGCGTTTAACAATCAATCACCTATACCTGATAGGTAAATAGATGCACCACAGAAGTCAACCGAAAGTATTCAGTGAACAAAGCGAAAATTATAGTAATAATAATTAAAAAAAAATTTAAGTCAATTCCTACTTAGGTCAACAAAGAGAAATTTTATTTTAGTTACTGTTTATTAAATAGTTACAATTAATATAAATATGTATATACACATATGGCAAATCACACTCTTTAGTCGCAAAATAGAAAACGATTTTCCTTGCAATTTCCCATTTACCTTTCTATATATAGTTTTAGACTATTATTATTATTTGTTACTATTTATTCATTAATTAAATTTAATTATTTCAGTAAAATGGTATAGCAAAAAGAAATCGCATTCACAGAAATTAGGCCATCGCAGGTAGGATTCGAACCCATCTTTGGATTGGAAGTCCAACGCGCTATATCTGGCGCTACAGGGACTAACGAGTGATTTTTCTTTTTATATATGGTGTTGGACATTTATTTTTGTTGGTTACAATTTATTCATTAATTAAATAGAATTAGTGAATTAATATTTGAAAAAACTGTTAACATCAAGCATCATTCATCAAGTGGTTAAAAAAATGTATTTTGAACGTGAGTGGATAAACAAAAAGTAGTTTTTGCACGATTGAAAAACTTAACAAGGTTATATATATATTAAATAAAGAAATATATAGGGAGAGTGTGAACTAATAGTAGGAATTGAAAAAGAAATCGTAATTAGATGCATGAGTTTATCTTAGAAGTCTGAGTTAGTTCCTTTTGTTTCGTTTTCAAAACTAAAAATTTCAAGATGTGTGACGTTAAACGGCTTGTTACACAGTTATCCTTAATTCATTTTTTTTTTACAGTTCCTAGAAACCTTTCCTTTAGTGACGTATTTGCAGTTAATATTCTTTTTGAGACTTCCTCTCCCGATTCTTGTTCCACCGGAAATGACCCATGCGTCTTAAAGGCAACATTTAAGATGTATTTATAATTTATTTTCTGAATGTGTGTGTGTGTGTTACGACATAACAATGCCAAGAAATGTGCTTAACTATTAATTGCAGTTGCAGTGAATGACGTGCTACTGTTAACTATGTGTGAGTTACCAGCAAGTTTCCGCTGATAAATTTCAATATCCGTTATTGCTCATTCGATTTCGCCTTATTTATATCATTATATTTGTTAAATGAAATTAATTCTTAAAAATGTTTTTGTAATTTAGTGTCCGTTTTTATTGTTGATTTTTTTATATGAAATATTCAATACATATGTTCGTTTTCTCAACTTAAAGATCGTCTACATTTATAAGAAATAATTAATTATCGTTTAAAAAAAACTAAAAAACACCCTTTTATAGTTAGTTCATCGAACTAAGTTGTAACTTAATCTTGAAGTCGCCAGTGGGATCTGAAATTAGTCGACAGATGCGAGATGAGATCTGAAAATGGGAGATCGTTAATCCCAATTATTAAATTACTGTACAGTAGAACGTCGTTTATCCGAACGCTTATTATCCGGGGCATCAAATATCCGGACCAGTGTATATATTGTACAGCGAAAAATAAGCGATTATTTTCCACAATAAAGGTAAATTTGCGACTTTTTGCACCTATTTTGCTTTTTCTTCAAGCACGTTTCCCGCATGTGATAATTTTCAATATTCGTATAGTGTCCGGTTTCATATACTGCATGGATCGCATTCGGTTTTCGGTTATCCGAACAATCGCATATCCGTACGGTGTCCGGTTCCAATTGATTCGGATAAACGACGTTCTACTGTATTGTGTGTCATCGGTCCTGGGCAAGTGAGCAAAATTTCGAATTAATTTGACCTTTTAAAGTGGGTATAAATGGAGTTCAAAGAATCCGTTACATACAATTGAAGCTTATAAAAGGGTGCTAAAAAGATGTATTAGTAATATGTATATTTTTTATTTATATTAGTCAAATTTTTTTCGAAACCGATGCAGTAAACGTTTTAAGAGTAGCGGTTGCCACCCAGTGGTCCGTTAAAAAATTTGTGATGGTCGGAAGGAAAATTGAGCCCTCCTTTATATATTTATGATGATTCAGTTTAAAAAATGACGAGTAACGAAATGTATTATGGAATATGGATTATACTTTAAAAAAATTTGTAACTACTGCTTTTTGCGAAATTCCTTCTGAGTTCAGCGACTTTTTAACTATTTTTGCTGGTGTAGACATTTGAAAGTCAAAGCTGGTGACAATGGTGAATTGGCGGCATAACACTTAGTTTATTGATATTGCGTTGCCAGTTTGTTTTTGCTTTTCCAGAAGTTCCTTTTCAGTGATGTGGACATGTAAATAGAGACGTTAAATAAGTGACAATATAGTCAATAGTGGTCTAAAGGTTAACGACCGCTGTTGTAGAGTACATATATATGTGCATTGATCGAATTTTTGTCTGATACAATTTTGAAGGAAAACAGTATTGAAAAATAGGAATGTGACCCAGAATCTGTTAATTTGGATGGAATGGGCAGTAATTGAGAAATAGATTTTGTCTTATGCAGTACGGTTGACATCTGTTAAAAAAAAATGAGACAAAATATAGTCTTTAGGCAAAATAATTGAATTTGAAAAGCTGGTTGACTGGTAGGTTTTTTTAAACCATCGTACAGTGAATCCTACATTATTTATGTTGTTTTAACCAGTTTTTTGCGATTAACGAGTATACTCGTCATGGGGAGAAGTTGCAGGATTTGATGTATTAACGAATATACTCGTCAAGGGGAGAAGTTGCAGGATTTGATGTATTGACGAGTATACTCGTCATGGAGAGAAGTTGCAGGATTTTGTATATTGACGAGTATACTCGTCATGCGTAAAAGGTAGTGACCATTTGCTATTTAAGTTGTAGTTTTTGAGAAAAACAAAACATATTCTCAAATTTCAAGATGTTTAGAATAGAAGAAATTAGAATAAATGTAAAACACAAACAAATAAATAATACTAAACATTTAAGGTGAACTCATGTGCCCCCGTATGCACCGACTGAAACAGCGCATAAGTTCGCATAACGAATTTTTTGTGTGTGTAGTGATAACGTTTTTTAGATGTTAGCCTAAAAGGAGCAAAGACAAAAAAAAAGTCGGAAAGTTGATTTTTATCCATTATTTTTAAATTCTTACCTTTATATGTATTTAATTTCCCTTGTCTTTTTCGAGTGATATGTGTTGTTAACCAAATAAATTAACATTAGTAATAAAAAAATTCCCAATTTTATAAAATAACCCATTTTTTGTATCCAATATTTTAACAGCGCAACTTACTCTGTGATTGAAGGGTATGCTCATCATCGCTTGATTTCCATGACTGGCATAGTTGTACTCTCTCAAACGGGGACCCCACAGTTACATGGTTAAGACGAAGAATTGAAATAAATTTTTAAACTATTACGAAAGAAATATATCTTTTAGTTTTAAGAACAACTTGTCGAATCAAGAGAATATTGAGGTCTAACAAAAATTGAAATCTTCATGTGTGCCGAGTAGAGGAGCTGATGTACACGTTAAATCTGCCGTGGCTCAAACGTCCTCCCCTTGAGAGAGGGGTGTCATCTTCTCATTTGACCATGGTTCAAAATTAGTGGTCAGTCGCCAACAGTGCCTTATATAGTGCGACGTTGATAAAACATTTATTCAATAAACCTCCACGTAGTATAATATGTCTTGAATATTAATTCGAAAGGGTGAGTGTGTTCATCATTTGATCATATAATCGCCTTCGTCCTGAGATCATATATGTTCTCTGAGATCATATAATCGCCTTCGTCTGAATATATAATCGCTTCGTCTGAGATCATATAATCGCCTTCGTCCTGACATATAATCGCCTTCGTCCTGAGATCATATAATCGCCTTCGTCCTGAGATCATATAATCGCCTTCGTCCTGAGATCATATAATCGCCTTCGTCCTGAGATCATATAATCGCCTTCATATAATCGCCTTCGTCCTGAGATCATATAATCGCCTTCGTCCTGAGATCATATACAGTAGAACGTCGTTTATCCGAATCAATTGGGACCGGTCACCGTTCGGATACATGATTGTTCGGATAACCGAAAACCGAATGCGATCCATGCAGTGTGTGATGCTGGACACTATGCAAAACTGAAAATCATCGCATGCGGGAAACGGGCTTGAAGAAAAAGCAAAATAGGTGCAAAATGTCGCAATTTTACCTTGATTGTGGAAAATTATTACTTATTTTTCGCTATACCATTGTACACCTTCGTTTTTTCGCTGCAAGAACTCTGATTCTCTTCAGCAGCAGTAGTTGGGTAGGATAGCACTCGGACTGTTGTTCGTACCACTCCATGGTTGTCTCTATCGCAGAAAAACGCGTCAGCATTTGATGGACCCTTGCTACTTTCGTTGTTGTTGTCCTCGTCTTCATCCGTTTCATCGTCGACAGGGTCGGATTCTTCTTGCACGGAAGTCACAATCTTGTCATTATTTAGCATTTGAAATCCACAGTCTTCTGCATCGCATGCCATCCAGGTTTCTACATCAACAAAACTCAACAAAAGAGCTCGTATACACCCCCTCACTTGGAAGCAAACTAACCTAATATTCAGCGCAGATGTTTACCAAATCACACAACTGAAATTCTCCAAATATCCCTCACCTTGGGGTTTCCCGTCACTTTTGGCCTCACGCGAAACAACTGTTGAGCATTGCACTGTTCGAAAACGTATCCGGACTTTGGTTCGGATATTTGACGCTCCGGATAATAAACGTTCGGATAAACGACGCTCTACTGTAATCGCCTTCGTCCTGAGATCATATAAAGGAGATATATTACACCAAGATTAAAATTTTAAAGCTTGAGAATAATTTGAACAAAATCTGACGGAACAACTAATGTGCTTGGAAATTGAGTAGAATCCCCCCCCCCCCTTCAGTTTGAATCAATGGAATTTTTTCCGACAAGTCATATAAATTATTTGGGCGTCTTTCGTCTTGACACTTTGTCACCAAACCTCTATAAGTAACCTCGCCAACCTCAAAGTCTTGCTCTCCTGATTGCTCAATTGCGAGATGTTTCTTATCTAATTTGTTGTCCTTGGGTCAATTTGGCGGCATTATTTAGGTTGTTTATTCGACTTAGGGGAGAAAAAATATTTCTTTCATGATTCTAATAGGTGTGCTTTTCTAGAATGAAGTGGGCGGGATAGTTTATGATGAGAGGTTCCGATACCGGGATGAAGCTGCTAATGTTATTCGCGTTGGTAAAAAAATTACGTGTTTTGTTTGATAAAGATTTTCCCCCCCTGAAAGTTTTCCTTTTTTACGGTTTGTTTTGATTTTTTATTTTAATGATTATTTATCTAAATGCTTTTTTTATTGCCCTGAATTTTTTTCTCTTCAGTTTTGATAGATCTTACAGTACGGTCTCTAAGGAAAAATGAATAAAAAAAGTTTTGAGTGTAATCAGAATTTTTGTGCCTTGATTATTTATTCTTGCTAAATTTTATGATATGCATAGCAATATTATTAAGAAAAGAAAACGTTTTTATCCCTGAAAAGGAGAATTTTTTTTAGTTTTAAAAATCGTGTTTTTTGTAATAAAATGCCACGTTCACAAGATATTTATTTAAAATAGTTTTTAAAAGTGTAATCATCGTTTTTTTTTTCTTGAAAAAAAAAATGGCAGTTATAGAGACCACCGATAGAAGTGAAAACTTAGAAGTTTTAGTATTAAAATTTGAAATTTATAATGTTTGAATAAAAATTATCAACATCAATCTGGTTTTCACATCTATTGACATCCGAGCAGCAACTAAATGCATGTTTATATGGTTTTTTATTATTCAAATATATTACGGGGGCTGTACAGATCATGACAAAACATAAATACAATTCAATTGAAATAACAATTAATATACAATCATATTATTTATGAAGAGTATTTGTATTTACTTAAATTTCAATGTACTTGATTTTTAACAGTATTTTAATTGTTTGCATCATTGTCATCATTCATTTCAACAATACTTAGACTTTTTGTACTTTCAATTATTTCATTTTGTTCTAAAAAAGATACAATAGGCTTATAGTAACTAAAGTAAGAAAGGAAAATGTTTGATTCAAATTGATCTAAGTATCGCTTTACAACCGCATCGATCGTCGTTTTATATTTTTAGTACTGAGTTTTCGATCATTGGACATATTTAAATTGTGTCAAATTTTCGAATAAAAATTATTGTATCTGTCTCATAGATTTTCCAGACGAAATATAAACGACATCCATTAATATGTATTGCCCATTCTCGGAATCGCAACGAGCAATGCACAGAATATACACATTGAACTTTTAACTTCATCCATTCAACTTCAATTATAAGATGTACACAGCACTGTACGTCAGCTGTATAGCTACAGATATCCTGCTATAAGCATGTCGGTGACGCGAACGCACGAGATTTCCCCCATCCAAAAAGTGTGTAAGGCGAACAGCACACTGCGCATGCGCCAGTCAGAGCATGTCGGTGACGCGAACCCATAAGATTTTTCCCTACCAAAAAATGCCCAACGCCGCTATAGAAGTTTTCACTTCAAAAAGCTTTAAAATAGTTTTTCTATTATCGTTCTGCCGCTTAAGGTCTTTTAAAATTAACAGAGTGATGTACATAATTGCTCAATATGAGGGTTGTCTAAAAAGTATCCGATCTTTGACTGGGAAAAAATATACTATATGACGGGATTGGGGGGGATACTGTTTAATTCAAAGTAGCCTTCTCGCACTTCTGCACACTTAACCCCCAATTCATCCTTTCAATATTTTCAATTTCGGAAACGACCATAAATTCTCTAGGATCCATGTCTTGAGAGTAGGAAGGCTGGGGAACTACTGCAATTTCACGTTTCGGCAAGAAAACTAAGTTCTTTCTGTTCGGTCGATTGAAGCTTTGGCACAAATTGTGCAGCTATTCTGCGCATGTTCATATGCCGCAAAACTGCATGTGTGGAATTTTCTGATCCTAACCTTTAGAAATCTCTCGTGCAGTGAAACGACGATTTTCTTATACCAGATGTTTCACTTTTTCAGTAACAGATGCATTCCGGGGGTTTGTAGTCTCCCAGAATGCTTGTCACTCTCCTAATATGCGGCCATTTTCGAATCGGTTGACCCATTTGTGTTACTAACATAGCACCGTCTATAAACACCTACTGAATCTCACGATTTGACAAACTTTGATGTAGTATCTTTGCTTAACTTGTTCACTTTTATCGTGAGAGAATTCAAAATGCTGACGAAGACTTAAAACAGCATCTCATTCGGAATCCAATGGGTAAAAAGGAGGGAGAAAAAAAATTCAAGCATGTGCATTAAGCTATCTCTTTCCTATGTGTAAAGTGGCGCTACCTTACCATCACTACTGTATTTCATGGCCATCTATGGGCGACAGCACCAGCAGGACTATTCTACACCTTTTTAAATAGCCTTCAGATCGGCACTCTATTCATCTACAGTAGGTATATTCTCATGTAGGCCTGCCCGGGAACGAAGTAGCGGATGACCTTGCGAAGGCGGCTGCCAGTGATCCTGTGGATCCGGAAGACCACATGGTCCTTACGTCGACCGAGATCTACTCCAGGGATAAATAATTAATATGTAGTACATGGGTTGTCCCTGTTCTACATATTAATTCTTTCAAAGATACCCTGGATCCTCCATATCAATCAAGGGTTCCAGATCTTATCAGGAAGTATTCTCGCGATTTTCGACTGGTCACCTGAGGTGCATGAATTTTGATGGGTGGTAAAAGAAGCTTCCCAATTTGCACCAAATATGACATCAGTCCTTTTCTCCTCATCACATTCTACAATGTCTGGGGTTTTCCTGTGAGGAGGCTGTTGCTTCCTCGCTTCTGTTCGTAGACTGTGCAGATTTATGGGCTCATGGATCTGGTCTAGTTTCACTAAACCAGATGGGGATTAGTCCCACCGCCTACCACAACTACTGTATTTAAGATCGGATACTTTTTAGACAAACCTCGTAGAGGACAGGTGTTTTGAAGAGTGAAATTGCTTGAAAAAAATACAGAAGGTATCTGTAGTCGACAAGGGACCGTATTTATTGTACAGAGCAGGAATTTAAACATGGGCAGAAATATGTTGATGGAAAAGAGAATTTTTATTTGAATGAAGATTTAAATTTATCCCAAATGGCTGCATTTGATGATCCAAGAAATTGTATGTCCTTCACCTCTGTTCTGTCTTGTTTTCTTCTTTCTTCACCACTTACCTGGGTGGTTTGTCATGTATTTTACTCCAGTTTAATCAAAAACCGTCTGGTAAAATAGATATAGTTGAGGCTTAGATCTAACAGGATATCAAATGACATGCTATGTAAGTTTAGTGAGAATTCACAAAGAGGTCGTCGCTTTTATCAATTGATTACGGTTTGTAGAACTAATTCCATCGGCCAATTTAACAGTGCCACTCCCTACCACTTTGTCATGTGGGCGCGGTAGCCAAGTGGTGATGGTTGCGAACTCGGGGCCGGCGTAGTCGAGTGTTCGAGGCCTAGTGCCACTAAAAACCCGCCATGCAGAGGGGCTGATACATGTTAAATCTGTCGTGGCTCACTCACATTGGCTTGGTGTGGAAGTTTTGAAAAGGGCTTTCTCGTCACTTGACCATGGTTCAAAATTACGTCACCAAAAGCCCTCGTGTTGCTTCAGTGGCGTAACGTACACCCCCGCATCAAGGGGGGGGGCAGGGTTCTAGGGGGCCCAAAGCCTTGTAATGTCGGACGGTTCCTTCCTCCATCTGAAAGCCCTTGTCTACCCGCAGACCCGGCTAGAGGTGTGGGAGTAACTGAATAATCACTAGACATGTTTCACTGTAATTAATTTATTGACACCAAAATATCAGTCATACACAATAACAATCTAGTTAAGATAACTGATCAGATAGTAGAGCGCGGAGGCGAGATTCAATGGCTTGGGGATAATAATACGGACCCTCAACTAATTCCACGGTAGCTTAAACACGCTCAATATAAACTACGTGTCGCAAACTAATAAGCTAACTTTTAATTAAACAAGGATCACGATACCTGTACTTTTATGAAGCTGATCTTACACTTGAATCTTGCAGGAGATCCTTATCTGGATTTAATCACGGTCGATGGATTCCCTCTCAGTAATCCTTTTCATGGATAAACTCCAAATTCTCTTAATAATTCCACGATCCTTCACTCTTCAACTAACAAAACTAACTCACCAGCTAACTTGCAAACTCCTTGCTAACTCTTCAAACTTGCGAATACAGAATTTATATAATATACTTCATTTGCATAATCATGCTTCCTTACTCGGCGAAAGTGGGTTGAATAAAATATTTTCCCCCAGAAGAATCCTCAAGGAATTAGTAGAGTCGCGTATAGATCCGTCACAGCCTGACTGCCATGAGAAGTGCCTACTACCTTTTGTAAAATCCAACTTGGGGGCCCAAAACCTGACTTTGTAGGGAGGGCCTAACTGTTCTCCGTTACGCTGCTGTGTTGCTTCACTGTAGGATGTAAATTAAAATCAAACCAATTTGTCATTTTGAATCACGATCGAATGTTGAATTCAACGAGTAATTATTCGAAGTTGATTATGCTTCAGAAAACCTTTAAAAATGAATTTAATAGTCTAATTGGATTTTGCATCGAAGACTATCATTTTATAACTATGCCACATCTCAAAATCTATATATATCGAGTGACCTTCAACAAATCGATCGAAGACAACAACACACACTCCAAAAAAAAAAAATCCTTAATTAATTCATTGAAACGAGTTAGGAATTACCTCAACTAAATAAGCACTTATTAACTTCCCATCGCTGCGTTTCCACCAGTATCCAATTTCCATATTTGATTCTTCATCTTTTCCTCGGAAATTCCACTTCTGAATGTGACAGGTTTATTCAATTTATTTTTCATCGTCGTGAAGAGGGGGGGGGGCATAATCTAGAAACCCCCTCTCCAGTCTTCCCATTGGTGGAGAAAACTAATTAACTCGTGTAGATGGAATGCTTGATTTAATTTTTAATGTGCGATGGACGTATCAAATCTCATTAGGAAAAGCGTGGTACGAGAAAGGTGACAATTTGAAAATGACATTTTGTTCTTATTTTTTCCTCCACCCTCTTTCTTTTCTTGGTGTCAAAAGAATTTGATTCTATAGATGTCTGTGGTCTGCCCGTGGGTGGATCAAAGGAAAAATTAATTATAGCTCCCGCTTTCGACTTCTCTCTTCCCCTCCCCTCTCATTTTGTATCTTTGACATACAGTATTGTTATGGATGGTTTGGTGCGAGTTGAGTTGTCCCCTTGTGTCGGGAGAATCATCTTATGCATGAAATAATAAACTAGGATTTAGTCAGGTTTGGAATATGATTCCTCTTTATTTTTTTTAAAATTTATACAAATATAAAAATAAGTTTGAATGGGATTTGTAATACTTAATTTTATTGTAAAATAAATACATTTTTCAATTCCTACTCTCAGTTCACTCTCTCCCTATATATATCTAGTTCAAATTTTCAATTGTTAATAAAAATACTTTCTATTCATCCATTCAAGTTCAAATACATTTTTCAAAACTTGTAGTGGCTGAAACTTGACGTTAATACAGTTTTTTTTTCAAATATTTATTTATGAATTAAGTTAAAAAATGAATAAATAGTAACAAACAAAAATAATAGTCTAACAGCATATATAGAAAGGAAAATCGTTCGTTGTGTCCCTTTAGCGCAATGGATAGCGCGTTGGATTTCTAATCCAAAGGTCGTGGGTTCGAATCCCACCTGGGATAACCTTTTTTCTGAGAATGTGATTTCTTTTTTTTTTACTATACTATTTTTTTAGAATAATTAAACTTAATTAATGAATAAATAGTAACAAACAAAAAAAGTAGTACAGCGCCATACATAGAAAGGAAAATGGAAAATTGCAAAGAAAATCGCTTTCTATTTTGTCACTTAATATTGTAATTCTATCATATGTATTTAATTGTAACTATTTAACAAAAAGTCGCTAAAATAAAACTTTTCTTTGTTGACCAAAGTAGGAATCGACTTAAAAACATTTTTTTTTTTATATTACTTGTTATAGTCCTGATGGAGATGTTGTTGGTTCGAAATTCGTTTTTTCAAGTTTTGGGCTAAAGCTATGGGTTGGCAACCTGTGGCGCGCGGAGCAATTTTCAGTGGCTCTCTGCAAAGCTACTGGATCAAGTTAAATTTGTCTCTTTTCTCTTTGCCTCACGCAAAAAGACTATTTCTTACTTTCAATTCTTTGCCATAAAACGATTCTATTTGTATGTAGTTTGTGTGATTTTTGTTTGTAAAAATCCTCTGTTTGAATGTGGCTCATTCTTAGCTTTAAGTAAAATCAAAAACGATTGTGTAATACTTGTAAAATGAAGCATCATTCATTGCTGTGCCGTGAAAAAAAATCTTCGGAGTTATTGAAAGCAAAATTTACGGAATTATAAAAAGATCTCGCGCGCGAAGATAACTATAGATAAATCGACGGCTATTTTAAATTTCTGTACGTCATCGCCGCAGTGATTTGTTTGAAGAAAATTGCATGTGCTCTGTGCTTTCCGCTTTTGGTTCTACATATATATGTGAGCAAATATTTTTCACATATGAAATAAGTTTTGAGACCACACAAAGAAGTTGTTAAACAACTGAATATTCAGAATTATGTCAGAAGAGCAGGGACAAGGTTCGCATTAAAATTTAAATTTTTAGTAAACCGTATTGTACAGATACAATACGGAACTTATGTTCTATGTTGTTTTAACTTTCGCCCAAGGCCACGAAAACTGAAATCGGCACAGTAGGCTTTGGCTTTCATGGGCTGTTCGCCGCTGAGTTTAATTCACAGTTTATTTCTTTCTTTAATTAATGTATTATGCATTGTATATCTCTTAAGAAACGTACAAATTTAATTTTTATTTATATTGAAGGAATAGGGTATATTTTATGTATTTATTTTTTGTTAATAAATATCTTTAAACGGTGCATAATTAATATATAATAAATCTTTTAAATCTGTATTTTTTTTGGCCTCCACTCCTTAACTCTGGATTCATTGCCTTGGAAATTGAATTGTTTCAAATATTTCCTACTGCTTGGTACACCGAACAGGGACGTCTTAAGGCATGGGCCAACTGGGCCCGGACCCAAGATCTCAGCCACAATGGGGGGCTCGTCTTGTTCTCGACTCAGCCTTAATTAATAATAAGACCATGATTCGAATAATTTTAACGGTCAAACACTATTTCCAGTTGTATTCTCTGAAAAACTGGGAATTTCGGACGCTATGACCATTGTTCATGTATAGGCCTAGGTTTAAAACCGTATAACATTATTATTCATTCAGTCAAAAGGCGGCAGTCGGTCGAGCCTATTTGTGCGATTGTAAGTCATGCACATTTATTTGTTTCGGGTTATTGCTTGTGCGAGTATTTGACAACATATGCTATGCACTGTCTTCTTTTAAGGGTCATAGGTGGTGACTTCATTTGTGTAGGGGGGTCCAGGACCTACTTTTGCGTTTGGGCTTAGGGCCTCGAACTAGTTGCTTGGTTTGTTACGAAAAATATATATACTAGTTGCTTGGTTTGTTACGAAATATATATATACTAGTGGCTTGGTTTGTTACGAAAAATATATATACTAGTGGCTTGGTTTGTTACGAAAAATCTATATACTAGTGGCTTGTTTGTTAGTATATGCTTGGTTTGTTACGAAAAATATATATACTAGTTGCTTGGTTTGTTACGAAAAATCTATATACTAGTTGCTTGGTTTGTTACGAAAAATCTATATACTAGTTGCTTGGTTTGTTACGAAAAATCTATATACTAGTGGCTTGGTTTGTTGCGAAAATCTATATACTAGTGGCTTGGTTTGTTACGAAAAATCTATATACTAGTGGCTTGGTTTGTTACGAAAAATCTATGTACTAGTGGCTTGGTTTGTTACGAAAAATCTATGTATTAGTGGCTTGGTTTGTTACGAAAAATCTATATACTAGTGGCTTGGTTTGTTACGAAAAATCTATATACTAGTGGCTTGGTTTGTTACGAAAAATCTATATACTAGTGCTTGTTTGTTACGAAAAATCTATATACTAGTGGCTTGGTTTGTTACGAAAAATGCTAGTTGCTTGGTTTTTTTTACGAAAAATACTAGTTGCTTGGTTTTTTTACGAAAAATACTAGTTGCTTGGTTACGAAAAATACTAGTTGCTTGGTTTTTTTACGAAAAATACTAGTTGCTTGGTTTTTTTTTTTTTTTTTTTTTTTTTTTTTTTTTTTTTTTTTTTTTTTTTTTTTTTTTTTTTTTTTTTTTTACGAAAAATACTAGTTGCTTGGTTTTTTTACGAAAAAATACTAGTTGCTTGGTTTTTTTTTTTCTTGTTGCTTGTTTTTTTTACGAAAAAATACTAGTTGCTTGGTTTGTTGCGAAAAAAAATCCTAGAGTTGCTTGGTTTACGTCGAAGAATTCTAGTTGCTTGGTTTGCTACAAAACATACATGTTGCGATCGCTGCGTAGATTTATTAATTTTAGACTAATATATATTGTAAGACAAGTTATACAAATTTCACCTTTTTGTATTATACCGTCGACCTATTTTGTCAAATCAAAAGATGTTGCGAAATACCGCGATATGCAACCAATAGTAGAAAACTATTTCCGTTCATGTCTAAATACAATCTTTTTGATTTGCAAAATTAGCCAACAGTATAATATGGTAAGTACCTACCGTTTTATATCTATGAAGAACGTGGTGGCAAACCTCCGACCTCGTAGTATGGATCAAAAATTGAGGTGTCTCTTAAAATATTCCAAGATATCTTGTGACATCATAGATTTAACATTTATTTTTAAAATTAAATCTTATATTTAAAATTCGGCGATATGACATCTTATTTAAAGCTTTGGTTTCTTATTGGTTTGTAATACCTGTGGCAGAATAATTTTTTGAAGGAAAACCACAGTTCGAATATCTGTATCCTCTTATAAAATAATATTAAAATGATTAAAATTTGGACATGAAGCTCAAATTTATTGATGTGACGTATAATTTTATTTTTTAAAGTTATTTTTATTTTTCTAGTGTTCTTAATTTATCGAAATTTTATATATTCATAAAATTTAAGTAAAGTCGTTACAAAGCAAAAATATTTCACTTCAAAAATATATTAAAATGAATTCTATTTATTTTCTAGATGAAACTCCTTTATGTTCGACATCATGGAATTCCTCTTGTTGTACACCTACAATGGAGAGGCGATATTCCGAAGCAAGCAAAAAAGAATTCCAAAATATGCTACAGTCTTCCAATGCATTTCTGCAAAGCATACTGGCTTCCAGCGCAACCAAATTCAAAGGTAAGTGACAGTCTTTTGTCGTTTTCGATTATTTTAATTTCTAACTCAATTATGTTCTTTACTTTTAAAGAATATTAATTTTTATCGAGAAAAAATTTAAAATTCTGTAGTCATAAGAGGATCTAATCTCAAATGTTGATATTGTTTGCAGATCTTTAACTTATTAAATTTTAATTAGATTTTTTTTAAATCTAATATTTGACAGTTTTCAATCGTATAAAAGAATTGAATCATTTAAATAAGCAAACGATTCTTTTAAAGAATTATGAACTTCAACAATTCGGAAGAATTCCATTTAAATATATTAAATTATTCCATATCTAAATACTGCTGCAGAATCGTTTGAAAGAACTTACGAGCATAAAGTATTTTTATTTGTTTAATTTAAAACAAATTCTCTTGTTATATAAAAATGAGAAAGATAAAAATGACTTCATGGGATTACGTTTAAAATGTTTAATTAAGCATCGTCCGTTTTTCGTTATCTTTAAATCTTTATTTACCGCTCGAAATTCCAACTTTGCGGAAATTCATAGTTTAATTATAATTCTAGAACAAGTAAGGGTTAAATGGATACTCATTTGGGAATTTTGGTCGTAAAAGAAAATGATTATTGGATAGGTATTTTCTTATTTCTGTTTGGCAACGTGCCTGGAATTCATTTCAGACGTCGTTACTTCGCAATTAATCCATATTCTTTTCTCGGTGACGTTTTTTCCTTCTTGTATTTAATGTTTGGATAGCATTGAGAACAATCTTAATTAAATTTTATTGTCAATAATGTGTTGCGATTAGTATTGCAATACAATGTCTGGCATCATTTCTACGTCATTTGTTCTATGGCGTATTTCCTTAAAAAAAAATTCTTTTAAAATGATTATTTATCTAAAATTGGCTTTACGAAAGGTAAACATGAGTGCTATTAGAATTATTTTTAATTTATTGTTTGCATATAGAACATTATTTCCAAGTTTTTATCTTAGCACTTATGTACATTTGAATAATGTTTTAGTTTTCTGTTCGCGTTCAAATATATTTCCATATTCTTATTAGAATTGTGGAATAAAGTGTTAGAATTTTATTCTAATGGCTTATTTATTTTAACTGTTTATTGCGTGAATGACATGCATTATACATGAACAAGACTAATAAAAATTCGGAATTAAAAAAAAATTGTTGTTCGAATTGCAATAATGTTAAAAAAAAAATAAAGTGAATTGTTTTGAAGAATAATGTCTTTAACAATGAAAATATTCTTAACACATTTTTGCGATACTATATACAAAAATGCAATTTAAAAAAGTAAATAAAAAAAATCCACAGCTTAAGGACCATATATTTTTTGTTTTGTTTTGAAGTATAAACTTCTTTTTTATGATTATTAAAAGGAATGTTCTTATTAGGAGAAATAAAGTAGTGTTAGGTTAATAAATAAAAAAAAAAACTTTTTGTGGCTTATGGATGTTACAAATGTGAAATAGGATTAGTTAATATAAGACTATACATATTAATGTCAGGTCACATTAATAAGCTAAATGAAAAAAACCATCTGCCCACGAAAAAAAAAATTGAAATGTTCCAAGAGTTGAATATAGTTAAAAATAGTTTCCCAATATCTTCAAAGTTTTAACGAATAGAAAAAGGAATGTTTTCAACATGCCAAACATTTTGGATTTGAAATTTTGCCATTAGTTTTTATAAACGAAAAAGTGGCTTTATTTAACCTTTGTTATTATTTATGAACCATAACAAAACCAACACTTGCGCAGAAACTTTTTTTCAGCCCACTTAAGCGAGCGCATCCAATTTTACTTTCCACTTCCGAACAAAATATTGTTGCAAACGACATTTTTAAAACCATTTGTATTCATCTCGAATACCTCTCAACTCTAGCGAGTCATCTCAAAACTGTCCCAATCGCAAGAAATACGCATCGTTTCATTGGCTGTTTGCTTTTTACCAATTCTGCGTGCACAACTGGCAATAAGTCAAGCTTCCACTAAGGACTTCAATGAACCTCGTTCAAATTTCGTTCCAATTTATTTATTAAGGCTTAGTATGTTGTTCACTGTGACTTTCGCTTCTTTGTAACAATTTCCTGTGGAACTTTTTTTCTCTTTATTATTCCCATCTCTTTCAATGGGATCAAAAAGTATTTCTGTAACCATTTTTTTTGTTTTTTGTTACTGGTGTTGTCTGCTAGTGAAAAAGGCCTTGAATAGTGGCGTTACCCTTTTGCTCTTATAATTATTTCCTTTCTTGTCTGGTTTCTATGGTAACAAAAATGTGGTTGGCTTTCCTTTTTGTTCTGAATTATACTGGTTTTTGTATTTGTTATATTTTTAATTTTATTTCTGCCATTTTGAGGTTTATTCATTTTGACTTTTTATGTCGACTTTTTTTTTTGCTTAAGTTTTTGCCTTTTGATATTAAAAATTGTACAAAGTATTTTATTTTTGTTTTGTGCTGTGTAGGATTAAGCTCCTATATGAAGCCACTTTTTTCAATTCCTACTTTATTATAGCTCATTCTCTTTCTCTCTCTCTATATATATATATATATATATATTTATATTCAAAATTTCAATCAGTTAATAAAATATTTTCTATTCATCCAATCAAGTTCAAATAAATTTTATTAAGCTTGTAGAGGATGTTAATACAGTTTTTCCAAATAGTGATTAATTAATTAAATTAAATGAAATTAATAACCGGTTTTCGACGCCAGCTTAGATTCGTCTCCATTGTTGTAACAATGTAACTGTTAAAACAATGACAAAAGTTGGCGTCGAAAACCGGTTTTTGAGCCAACTAGCCAAATTGGGTGTGCATTGTTATAACAATGCAGACAAATCATGCTCTTTTTCCAATTCCTACTATTAGTTCACTCTCTCCCTATATATACTCAAACGGGGACAGCGATTGCTAAAAAAGTTTTGAATATAATTAACTGTGTGAAATTTTTCTGCAAGTTCTGTATAATAGTAAAATTGTTTTAACCTTAAGATTTATCAATCACTGTTTTATTACAAAATTTACAGTCCCTTATGTGAATAGAATCGCTGTCTTTTTAAGCATTTTCATATAGTAACCGAGATAAAGTGCTCTAGTTTTTGTAAAAAAGAAAATATCTCTTATCCTGAAGGTCATTTCAAAATTGAATAATATAGCAACACATTAGATTGAAAAAATTGAAAATTTGTTCATAAACCTTTTGTGCAGAATGGGTCGTGTTTTTGCTATTTTGTCAATTTTTACCTATTTTTTCCCATTTTAGTAATAACAATTTCATTTCTCTTCTTAATTTTAGCACATTTTTCTTAAAATGTACTAAAGAAATCTAAAAATAACAACAACAAAAAAATCCCCATATCTTTTATAAAAAAAAAAGTTGTCGCAACCAGTCGGATACTTTAAGAAACTTCGCTCCAAAAGTCATGCTCTGATTTTGTTGCTTGAATTGAACTGAAAATATAGATTTCTTTTACTTATTTACATATAAATCTTTTTTCATATAGTAGTAGTTTTAGATTTCTTAAACAAGTGGCACATACAAGAATTTTTCAAGGGGATGGGGCCAAGGCTTGAAATTCACCATTCTCGTGTCATACCCGAAAACGCCGTCAAACATATTCTTTTGATTTTTTCGATTGTCGGGGAACAAAAAACAGTAAATAATAAATTATTGAATGAATAATTAGTATGAATTAATAAAATAAATTGTTAACGACAAATACGTTATTTCATTTTACGTTCTATAAACATATGATTAAAATCAAATAAATATCAAGCGATATGGGGGAGGGTCTGGACCCGTCCATCCTTGTGTGGGCTAGGGATTTTTTATGGTGATTTTTAAGCTAAATATTCTCAAATTTCTCAAATATTTATTCCAGAACGTTCTTTCTTATAAAGGTGGCACTCTCTACATGATGGTCTGGATCTCTATTACAATTTTTATTTATGCCTTAGCATTAATTACAAATCGATTTTTACCCTTTTTTCTTAATTTAAAAAGAGAAATTGTTGCTTCCTTGATGAAAAAATTACTTTTACATCGATTAAACGTTTTTTCCTCCCTCTAAATTTAGCTCACTGCCCTTTTTCCTCCAGTTTTTTCTTTTTTCCCTTACTTTTTTTGCATTCTTCTCTCACTGTTGTCACGTGGTATATACGTTTGTTTTAAATGCACCCCCTTCCTCCAAAGCAATAATCTTCCACTTCATATGTTTATTACTTCGTCATGAAACATTCATTTACTTATTAGTATTCATTACTATTGTCTGACGATTTCGTTATGTATTCGTATTAACGATCTACCAAAAAAAGAATGGAGTTCTGTCGGATGGTTTGATATTAATATTCAAAATAGATTTTATGTTTTGACGTAACAAATGAATGTGAACCGACAAATGAGCGTTTTTGTCTCTCATTTATTCATTACACTTGTGTATATTTTTATTAATTCAAGTCACGGGACATGCTAGTTTACGAGCAAAGTAAAGTCTTAACCGAATCCAATTGAGACTAACCAGAAATCTGCTGTTTCACTTCCGTTTGCAATCACCGTTTCTTACGACAAATGGTTATTATCAGTCTGTAGAGATAATTGTATTTTTAAACTCGAGTTATACCTCTTCTGGAAGATAATAAAGGGTTGATAATTTCTTTTTCTCGTTTTATGACGAAACATTTTCTTAGTTCGGATAGCCTTGTAAATTCGTAGTAAAAGGCTTAAAGTTAGGCTTATCTTCCCGTATAGGACTCTTAATTCGAAACATATCTTAGCATAGTGGCCATTTCACGACAATCGATGAAAATTTGATTTTTATATTTTGATTGGAAAATAAGCTGCGACTCTTTGTGCTTTTGATGCAACTTTCATTTAAATTAGAAGTATTTTAGCAATTCAAACTATGCTGGCAGCATGCATTACTTGTAGGTATAGGTGTTACTTATATTAGCAATTTGACAGATATATAAATTTCAGCTTAAAGAACATTTTTGAAAACTTTACACATCTTATAACTGTCAAATTTAGCACATATAGTCTGTATATATAAAAATGAATGTGGTATATATTATCTCGCTTCACTCTAACACCGTTCAACCGATCATTATAGAAATTGGCATGTATATGTATTTTTTGTGGAGTAGGTTTTTGTGCTATCCTCTTTGTTTCAGAGCCCCACCAGGTGGCGCTACAGCATATCAACTTCTGCGCCGTTCGATCAATCGCGAAGTTGCCAACATGGGCGTAAAAAATGATACCAACTTGGCTCTGTCGCTAACATTTCGCTATGTTTCCATTGAGTTGCCATTATAATGTAAGGAACGGCGTTGCTTGCGAATATTACAATTTTAACAAAATAAATACAACAGAAAGTAATATTAACGTATTACACATCCAAATATAAATTATTTACACTCTTTTATGCATTAATTACACAAAATTTGTAACAATGTTTTGCTAAGCAGAGATCAGCTTAGGAAGGAGTTTTCAAAAATCGGTTCCGCAAGGAAGTTACGGGGGCGTAATAAATTAAAAAAAAATCCTTTTTTTATGACCTACAGTCTTAAAATTTAAGAAATATGATTTTTTGTTCTGCTGAGATGGGCAAAAAAACTTTTTTTTTTGTTCACGTGAATTTAACTCATTAAAAACTTCTTTATCCTTCTATCTGTATTGTTTAATTTTTCAGTTCACCCGTGTGAAGAACGGGTATACCAGCTAGTAATACTATACAAATAAATATTTTAATTGAAAAATTTTTGTGTGAGCATTATGGATTTAAATCTATTTTTTTTCCATCGTTTCTACATAGGCCATGAACTCGGGGCAAGAAAAACTCCTCAAATTTTTTCAAAATGCTCTCATTAAAACAATAGTGATACAATAAAATGATGATTGTACTTCCAATCCATTTTTTAAAAACATTCCTTAAACTTAATCCTTTTTAACATTTTGAAGATTGTTAAAATGCTGCGTGAAGTGACCCCCATAAGTATTCCAAAATGTACATATTTTGGCTTCGTTATCCCGAATATTTCATTATACTACGCTTTTTTATTTGAAGTGATCCATTTTTTTCCCTGGTATAAAAGTTATTCCATGTTTTAGCTCCTATACCGCAGTGGTAAATTAGCTGGTACTTCACATCTTACAGTTAAAAGTTATTTTTGGAATATTCTGGAATTGTAAAAAAATTGTATTTTCAACAAATGTGCATAATATATTAAATAGCGATCGCAAATCTTTAGAACTTCGTGTACTACTAAGTGTGCAATTTTGTATTCGGTGTACTACTGATACGTTTGACCACTATATGATGGACCATTATGCATTGCCACTCATATGCACCACTATTTACAGTCCCATATCACTGAAAAGAAACTCCACAAAAAAAGCAAGCAAAATCTGGCAACGTAAAACAGTAGCAACGAACTGAAGTGTTATGTCGCTAGATACACCTGAAAAGTGGCCAAAAATTCGAATTTAGCTAAAAGTAGTCAGTTGCTAAATTTTTTTTTAAATGAAAAGCGTAAACTATGTTCTATAACACGTTTTGTTTTTTGTCATTTTTGTGAAACTAAATCTCCATCAAAATATAAATGTCCCAATTTTTTTTTCTGTGGATCCCAATTTTTTTTTTGTGAACCATCAAAATTTTTTTACGGACCATCAGTTGGTTACCACTGATTTAAAACATCGGCAATTTTAATGAAAATTGAGGTATTCTATTGGAAAATATGTTCCACGTTCAGTTCCAGCTCCTTTACATTTGGCGAAGACAGCCAAGTAAATTTTTGTATCAAGACATTGTACGATACTTTTCACTTGGAATTGTTGTAAAATTTTATTCTTTTAAAACACACGTATATTGAGAAATTCTTTTTGTAGAAGTGTCGAAGCGAATCCCCCCCCCCCCCCAAATTCGTTTTTCCGAATCAGCTTCTGTCCATCATGATACTGTTCACCAAGATTTAAAATAATTTATATATATGTATATATTTTTCAAAAAATGTTGCAAATATTTCTTCTTTTTTTTTTTTTGCTAATTTAATAATTTTTTACTTTTTGTAGATTAGCCATTCACTGCGTTTAAGCAATGAAGGGGTCCCCCCCCCCACCCTTGGAGCTGTTTACTTCACTTGAGCAGTGAATTGTTGTATGATGGGTTTTCCCCCATGACGTTTATCACATGAAACATTTGCATAAAATTCAGTAAATTTTGGATACTTCTCGTCGGCCAAATATCGAAACCCCATTTAATTGTCTTCTGACTCATTCATAAGTAATGGAAGTTGGTGTGAATGTACCACACATTAGACATACTGTCTCAGTCTCGCCAGAGTTCAGTAGACGTAGCGTCTACCCCCAGTGAATCAATAATGGACGCTGACGGGTCCTTTTCCCGTACTTGCCCGCTTGCACTTTTTATTGGAATCGCACTCCCACTCACCTTCTAGGGGCTTCCGGACTTTTAGAAGTCGGGAAATAAGAGAAATGATTGGTCCTTCTAGTTATATTGAAAAGTATCATCGGAACCATCAGCCATTAGAGGTCCGAATTATTTTCTTGGTAATATTGTATCTCCTGAAAGATTTGGTTTTGAGGTTTAAGTCTTAATTTAAAAAATAGGAGCCGAAACTCTGAATAGTTTTGTTTTCGATTACAAGAATTTCCTGATATTAATATCATATTTTGACAAACGTTTTTTACAATCACTTGGAATTGTGGATTTTTGAATATTTTGTCTAATATGCGTGGGAGCAAATTCTTTTGATGTATATTAAAAATATTCTACTTTAATTTGTGTGTTAATATAAAAATGAAGGGAAAAAAACTTCTAATTTATTGATAAATATTATGACAACTCATCTATTTTCTGTAAGGATGGAAAGAAATATTCAGAAAATATAACACAAACTTTGGGTGAACCAACATTAAAAATGATGGATAGTTTCATTATATACAAGACTGACACAACCATTCCGAAATAGCTTCGTCTAGTCTTCTTCAAAATAGTTACATGGAGTAATATTAATTACAACATGCTGAATTTAAATGAGCCCATTAGATTTTTACGTGTTACTGCGTGGAATTTTTGGATGTTTCAATAAGTTTTTCGATATCATTCGTTACACACTTAACTGTTATGAAACAGAACTTCGAACCGGAACTGAACCGAAAACTGGTAAAAATCGTTATTTTAGAACTGAACCGAAACAATATCTGTTTATTTCAATTCGATATATCTTCAGGATTTTGTTAGTGTTTAACATCATTTATATAATTATCATATATATATATATATATCTATATCTGGTTTAAATCTTCTAGCTTTGTTAGTGATATTATTTTGTATTATCAATTTTATTATGCCATGTATTTCTTTCATTTTATGTTACTATATATATATAATATTATGATAGAATTGTGTTTTTATATATATAGTACAGATAAGAAAAACATTAAAAAAATATATTTATTCGAAACTGAACCGAAAACAGTTATTTTTGGCGGAACAAAACAAATTACGGTTCGAAGCCCCGTTAAAAACTATGAAATTCATCACTAACAGTAAATACTTAGTAAAACTACACTGCAACGTCATTTTTTTTATTTTTTGCAATGGCTTTTAAATAACGGTATAATCCGGCAAAAAACGTGCGCTGGCATGTTATGCGCACCTGTATATTCAAAATGCATTAAATTTTTAGGTATATTCGCCGTATAACGATCACATTTCTTGCATGCGCACCGATAAATTTTGTCCTTATTCTTTGTGTTCAAAAGGTGCGCAATGCGTCGGATTATTATATAATAGTATATTATAGTATAACATGTAATAGTATAGTACTATATTTCTTAGTAAATGCAATTGTAAACTTTTTTTACGTTGACGATATTAAACCTTTAAAATATTAAAGAACTATTTCGAATTAACTGTTCAGCAACTTTTCGAACTGCTTTTGACAATTAAAAAATTAACAAGCAGGCAAATCAAGTTTATTTGTTCCGAAACAGGAAATTAATATTGTAACATCGAATGTTTACTAGCAAATTATGTTTAAACGCATACCTAATTTTTACCAAATGTGGGAAATAACAAATGACTCTGAATTAAGTATTCCATCAAATATGCGTATGAACAGTAAAATAAATAATTCTGTGCGATATTCAACGCTTCTAATGCTCATTTAAGAACGATTCGAATTTTGATACTTTTACGCATAACCACCACCCATCCCGCTGACAGGTCTACGCGTAGGCTGTTTGCCGAAATGTACAGCACCCTCATGCATAGTTTACCCGAATAATAACGATGAGCGACAGTGACACACCGTAGACGATCGGCATCTAAATTAGACTGATGATAAGTTGGATTAATGTACGCGCAATGTTCGAATTCATTTCGGCCTGTCACGGCAAATGCTGGATTAACGCTATGATTAAATTTCAACTCCTATCTTCAGAGAGAGGTGCATTTCTGAGTAGCTGCGGTAGATGTTTTTTCGTTTCTGCCCAGCTGTTAAAAGTTGGATGCTAGTGACAGAGCCACTGTTTCCTTCTCGTCAACCATTCACTGAACTGTAATGATATCTGGTGGACTTTTTTTGTTTTGTTGGATGGTTTTTGAAAGCAAAACATGTCTTTCCGCGTAATGTTATCCCTGTTTGTTGCTGGTATTTACGATGGAAAAAAATAGATTTTAACACCCTTTTATAAGCTTTACTTGTATGTAGCGGAATCTTTGAACTCAATTTATACCCACTTTAAAAGGTCAGATTGATTCGAAATTTTGCTCACTTGTCCAGGACCAATGACAATACAAAAATTTAATAATTCTGTTCCATTGTCCTGATTTGGTTAATCAAGATTAACGATTTCCCATATTCAGATCCCAATTCCAGATTTGGCGACTAAAAGATTAAGTTACAACTTAGTTCTATTAACAAAAAAAGAGTGTTTTTTGTTTTTTAAAACTGTAATTTATTTTGTAATTCATATTTTGGTTAAGTGTTAGGAGATGTCATTAAATCCATCAAGATTGGTCGTTTGAGGTTTGCGTGGAACATCTGCCGTATGGACCCCACATTCTTGATGTTCAGAATTTTTAATTGCAAACCTATTTGAACTAGAGCTAGGGGTAGACCCAAATTGAGATGGGTTGATTGTGTGGAGAAGTATTTTAAAGTTTTAAGAGTGACTTGTTGGAGAACTGTTGCTAAACGGAGATCGGAATGGAAGATGTTTCTTGGTAGGCCTTAGCCCATCCAGGATTGTTGTGCCAATAGAAGTGGTGTTAGATGCACTTCAAATTTGTCAATTTTTAGGTTTGCAGTGGCGTACTCAAGGGTGGGGCTTGAGAGTTCAAACTCCCATAGACAAGGAGTCGGCAAACTTTTGAGACAGAAGAGTCAAATTTGTAAATGAAACAAGACAAACTATCTAAAGAGCCTAAAAAAAAAGAGCCTAACTATACAAATGCCTAAACTATATATATACACTTGTGTGTGCTGGAAGGGGGCTTTGATAGCGATGCGATCGCGAGTCGTGCTCCAATCAGTATTTTTTATTATATATTTAAATACAATTTTTACATTTTTTTCCCTTCAAAAACTGGAAAATATTTTTATTTCTGTGGCTCAATTCAAGAGCAACCCATTGTTAAAAAATTCAGAATGTTATGAATTTAAATTTCATGCTTTGTGAGAGAAATTTTGTATTAATTAATACCGTAAGTGCTTGATTTTAGAATTTTATGTCTACATTCATAATTAAAATTGATTTTGGTGGTTCTTGCTCACAAAAGTCATTTCAACACTTTTTTACTGGCTTTAAATCTTGTCAAAAAAGTACGGAATATGTTTTTGTCACTTTTGTTGCAATTTAAGTGTATCTTTTGTCCAAAATCACGTGTGCTGTTGAACTCTTTTATGCAAATAATTAAATGTTACAGGAAATCACTTCAAGGTATGTCTTCCCATCGCAGCATTTTTACCAATAAAATGGATTTTTATTGTTTTTTTGAAATAATTGCAAAATTTTCATTGTTTCTCAGTAAGCTTTTTTAATATAAAATACTTTGAGGCAGAAATAACAATCTTAAATAGCTATCTTAAGTCAGTCAAATATTTAAATGTATATGTAAAAGCAGGTAATTTTTGCCGGTAATAGTTATGAAGGAAAAAATAGAAAGAGAAACGGCAATTTTTAGTAGCCATAATTATTTTTTAATAATACGTAGAGGCAAAAGTTTAAGAGCCACAACCGTACATGTAGAGGACTGCGGTTTGCCGATCCACTGCCATAGATTAAATTTTTAATTTTTTAGCAAACTAGGTGGTATACCCGTTCTTCGCATGGGTGAATTGAAAAATTAAACAATACAGATTGAAGGATAAAGAAGTTTTTAATGAGTTAATTTTGCGTGAATTGATAATTAAACAAAAAGCTTTTTGCATATCTCAGCTGAAAAAAAAACCCCATATTCGTTAAATTTTATGTGTGAAGGGCTAGTAGCTGATAAAAAAGATTTTTATTTATTTATAACGCCCCGTAACTCTCTTGTGGGTCGATTTTTGAAAACACCTCCCTAAGCTGATCTCTGCTCAGTAAAAGTAACACATTGTGACAAGTTTTGTGTAATGAACGCTTAAAATAGTGTAAATAATTTATATCTAGATGTGTAATACGTTAATATTACTTTCAGTTGTATTTATTTTACGTTAAAATTTTAAAATTCGCAAGCAACGCCGTTCCTTACATTTTAATGGCTATTCAATGGAAACATTGCGAAATGTTGGTGATAGAGCCAATTTGGTATCATTTTTGGCGACCCTGTTAGCTACTTGGCGATTGATTGAACGGCGCAGAAGTTGATGTACTGTAGCGCCACCTAATGGGGAGCTACAACAAAGAGGATAGCACAAAAACCTTCCCCACACAAAAAATACATATACATGCCAATTTTCTACGTGATCGGTTGAACGGTGTCGGAGTGAAGCGAGGTCATATATAGACAAATATCCATTTTTATATAATATACAGATATTATGTCACGTGATTTCATCTGCATTTTTAAAAAATAATCCCTCAAAAATAATCCTGTGTATGCCACTGTTAGTTTGGTATCGATCTTATTCTGAAAAACATGTTTTTTTTTTAATTATATTTGAGTTTTTTTGGTAGCTGCAGTTAATTTGGCAACATAGCTACCGAAATTGGCAGTCTGCATCCATTTTAACCCTTATTTCCTTAGTAGTTGGAAAGAAATAATTATTTAGCTCGTGTATTACTCATAGAATTCTTTTTATTTAGCTGCATACTTTGTATCTTTTTTTTTTTTTAGACATTTTTGGCGAGAGGTATAATATATCTAATGAAATCGAATTATTCTGCTTCGTTGGATATCATTAAAACTCTTTAGCCCACGCAGTTTAGTTCCTTTCGTGGAGGAAATTTCTTGTAGCAACTCTCAAGAGTTCACTTTCACCTTTTCTTTACACAACATTTTCTCACATCCAGTCGGCCGTAAAAATCGAGTGTCCCGCAGGCAGTCGTTTCCATGACAACAGTGACAACCGTTGCCAAACCGTGAAAAGGAAAATAAATGAGGTAACTGAAGAATTTCTTTTCTAATTTCCTCTGGCGATTTCTGTCTTCACTGACAAAGCGATTTTGTTGTGTAAGGTTGGAGGATTTTCGTCTTTTATTATTCACGTGTGATTGAAATGTGTAAAAATTTGCATGGGAAATCAAACCAAAAGTCGAATTGTGCCAGAATTATTCTTTTATGTATGTATTATTCCAATTTGTTCGATGTGCAGCGTTTTGGGATTAACTATCTTTATGCGCTGTTCCGGAAAATTTTGTATACATGAATGGCTAAGCGGTTATTTCAGTTTTATTTTCGCGGCATTTTTTCGCGTTGTTGCTGGCCTATTGATTTGAGGCTTCGGGGATTTGGAATATCAAGGCATGGCAGGAAAATATTTGCGATGAAAATAATTTTTCATAAAAATTGGTGCTTCGTATGTTATTGGAAATGCGCTGAGCCAATGTAAATAACTTTACTGTTTATCTTGAATCACCATATTTGTTTTTATAAAATTGATTCTCCTGACTGTGTATGGACAGAATCCCGGATTGTATGGATGTAATATTATAAGGTATGGTTCGTATCTTGCGTCCATCATGCATAGAATCCATGATGGAAGTCAGATATGAACCATACCTTGTAATATTTCTTGCGAATCCAGATCAATTAGTAGTTAAAATTTTCATATTATAGTGGAAAATTTTCATTAATTTCATTTTGATTTTTCTTTCCAATGCATTAAGGGGATGGTGGGCCATTAAAATTAATTTCTCAAATTGTTAGCTTAATTAGCTGAAAATGGAATCAATATAGTAAATGACTGTTATATTTCACAATTTAAATATATTTTTATAAAAACTATTATAAACTGATTTTTTTTAAAAAATTAAAAAATTTTAAACTCTTTTTAAAAATGCTTCTTGCGCGTTAGTTTTTAAGATATGTACATAATTTTTGCTTCATATATAGATGAACTACAACAAAATATCTCTGCATGGATTTTAAATTCAGAATAAAATTTGATGGGAAAACAAGATAAAATTTTCTATACTGTATGAAACATTTCACCAATTATCACACGTTCAAGGTATTCAAAACAATACAAAATGTGATCCGTTAAATATTTTAGAAAACTAATGCACAAATTTGAATTATATCCTCTTTCATAAGTTGTGAAAATTTCAAAGAGATATGACGTAAAAATTTTAAACACATGGAGCATTTTACGTAACAATGAAAACGGAAAATTTTCGAACTAAGATAGTGCATTTTAAACTTTTGAGTAAAATAAAAAACAATTCTGTGATCATTAATCAGAATGACAAAATTCTTTGACAGAACTGTTCTATAAAATATAAGGAATATTATTAGTATAAAAAAAAAAAATCAAAACTGCAATTTTGACCAAAATTTGACATTGTGATGGTCCACTATCCCCTTAATATTGATAACTGTCTTTAATTCTAAAATATTATACTTTATTTTATTTAATAAGTATTGACAAATCTATGAATTGAATTGTTTGGGATGGAATTTAAATATTTCATCTGTTTTAGTTCTTTTAACTAATGAAAGATTTTAGAATTGTATATTTTAAATACAATCAACATATGAGTCATAATATCTTTGATTTTTTTTAAAATTAACATGATACGCTGAACCAATGCGATGCTATTGGCGACGGACTTCTTAATTTTTAACTTCGGTCAAGATAACACCTGAGATAGTACCCAACTTTTCTCTGCATCTCTTCAGTTTTGATGCACTAAAAACAATTCTTATTTATACATTAAGCTTAAGCAGATAATTCCAGATGATTCTTCTTTTTTGGTCAAGGCGGTATCGCCAGGTCTTCTCCATCTGACCTTATTTGGCTCAATAGCCCTCCCTCCCATCGGCTCACTCCAAAATATCCTTAAATCATTTTCGATGTTATCCAGCCACCTATAGTGGGTGGTTTTCCTTTCTTTCGTTTTCCATCGGTTCTTGAAAACTTATCTTTTTAGTTGGAAATAAGTCACACTATCCACATGTGATCCATAAATCTGTCGATCTCAAATGTCCTTCAGTTGGTGTGGTAGTTAGGAGAGGGGGGGGGGCAGCTCAGGTGTCGTCCGCGTCGCTTGACCATGTTACAAAATTACGCGGTCCGTCGCCAAAAGCCCTCGTGTAGCTGAACGCGACGTTAATATTCACACACTCACTCACCCGAATGGTGATTCAACAATCTAATACGGGATGTTTTTGCTGTTTTTACAATCTTGGGTTCGCTACATGTTTTATAAATTTCATAATTGTATAGTATTCTCCGCACGTCATTATGCTTTACTGGTCCCAAGATCTTTCTCGGGATTTTCCTTTCGAAGATCAACAGTATGTCCGTTTTTGCTTTGTTGAGGGTCCAGCATTCACTTCCGTGAAGGGCAACTGGCCTTATCAACAGTACCGGTTTATCCACTAGGCGCTTGAGGCCGTCGCCCATGGTCCCGGATAAGCTGGACTTAACCAGCTTTTCTGGTGATAAATTTCGATCCGCCAGTGCCAAGGGGGCCTATAGATCTGTGTCCACAGCCGGAGATGAGCTTAAAACGGCACTGCTTATCAAAGTTTTATAAAGATTTTAGTTATTTTTAAGTTTAAGGTTTTTTTCTTTTTTGGAAATGCATAAGATTGTTTTAAAGTTTTTTTTTAGCAATTTTTAGTCCTTCTGTGTTTCTGTCTGTAGAATATGGACTGAGTGCCGGTTTATCCATTGGACGCTTGGGGCCCCGGATAAACTGGACTTAACCAGGTTTTCTGGTAATAAATTTCGATCCGCAGTGCAAAGGGGGCCTTGGATCTTGTGCGCCCAGGGCCCGAAATGAGCTTAAATCGGCACTGTCTGGACTGGATTTATTTGCAGATAAAAGTTTTAAAACAAAGTAAAAAAAAAAAAAAATTCTTTGATCATTATTAATCTGGCTTCCTCAGTTTTAACGAACTCTTCACAAAACTTCCTGAAAACATAATTTACTCTCGACTTCTGTTCCAAAATAATCCTTTAAAAATACTCGCATATATCTTAACAGACCACTCAAATGTATTCTTCAGTCATTTAAACGCAATCCTTTCATTTTTGATAAATGGACCGAAGGCTTATTTGTCCCGAAATATTCTTTTGACTAATGAGTTTTCTTTCCGGAAACGAAATTGAGCGAAATGGAAGATGGCAAATCCAAGTAATCGGTCAACAGTATTACAACAATTCCCACTAATACCATTTCGTATGAAGAATCCTACAATCTTATCTGCAGACAGACGGTCCGTAAACCCCCTCTAAATGTAATCAAGAATTTCATTATATATCTACGGCGAGATATTGTGAAGAAAAATCCAAGATTGCTTTCTGGAGAGCAGAAACAAAGACTTTTCTCAATCCACCTCCATCTTCAATCCATCATACGTCTACGACTCAAGAGTTAATATCTCTGCTTTACCAGACACAGCGTAACTAAAACTGCGTTTCCATTTTTCTCGCATCTTCATTTCGCTTCACTTTAAATCCCATTACTCAGAGACGGAAATTTTTACACGATTCCATCACGTACGGTGTGCTAACACCATTCTCTTCTGCGTGATACGTGCTGGGGGGATGGCACTGAGGGAGGTCGTTGCGTACGTGAGCGAGGCTGTTGCGTGCGACACGCAAAATTCTGCTTTGCTCGCTTCAGATTTGATTATTTAGTATCGAACCGCATATATTCCCGTGCCTTTATAAATACAGCTTTGGGGAAATGCTGAGCTATCGATGTGCCACCATTTTTGGTCATCTATCTGTTACCGTGCAACAAATGACGCTTGAAATTCGATTTTTGACGTAAACATATTTATGGATGGAATTTTATAGCAACAGGCGGCAAAAATTACATACAAGGACTAAAATAATAAATTATAGTTTAAAAAAACTAGAAACAAGATATCATTAATTGGCATGGACAAGTAATTTTAGCGCGTTTTTCACATGTTGTATTTTACAATAATGCAACTAATGAACATTTCACTAACAGAAAATAGCACTATACTTAAAAAAAATTAATTATTATTAAATTTAAATATGATTAGGCTCATCTAGGGCACAATTGCGACCAAATGCCGAAAACCCGAGGTCAATCGGTTGCTTTTTGGCTGAGAAAAAGGTACGACAAAATATGGAACGAAGACGAGGCCGAAGACGAAATTTGCGTCCTAATAGCGCTTTTTTTACACTACTTGAAAAACACGCTAAAAACACCCTGTTGTTGTTTCTAATGCCACCTGTTTGACGGTGTCAGATCGAGGCCCATGAAATTCATCGTGGCAAGGGGCTAGGTGTACGCCTGTCGTTAACTTTTAGCTTTGAGCACCATGTATGTGACAGTACGATTTAGCTCGGTTCATACACGATAGATAGCGACACCACCTATCTCCACCTCCACAATTTAGGCATGTAACTGCAGGGGAGGGAAATATTCTACAGCCCCCTGCACCCTTTGTTTCTGCTGCGACCGCCCACAAGACTTTCGGACCCACTGATTTAACGAGCATGTACTCCGTGTGTACTCGGAGGGTATTTAGTGGCATCGAACCCAGGCTTTCCTGTTTGGAGTCCGGACTAGGCTCTAACCACTAGGCTACCCACAGCCCTGAAAAAACACTCTTTTATGGTTAATCGAACTAAGTTGTAACTTAATCTTTTCGTCGCCAAATCTGGAAATGGGATGTGAAATTAGTCACCAGATTACATACAGTCTTAAAAAAATCGACGTTTAGTCCCATTGCAGCAAACCATTTTCAAATCCGTGACCAAATACGGCAGATGCAAACAGCTTGATATAATTTAACCTTGCGTTTATTTAATTTATTTTTCTTTATTTGATATTTCATTTGTCGCAGAATATCTATTGTATCCGGTGCATACAAGTAAAATATCTAGTTTCATTTACCTCTTGTTATATTTGCTGTGTAAACACCGCCCATTTACACAGTGAGCCTGATTCTTTTGTTGGAGTTACTACTATGTTGTGCAAACATTTCTGCTTTAGATTGCTTGATTTGGCTTGGTAATTTTTCCAGTTGAAGTGTTCCGTTTGTTTCTGAAGGCAAAGATTCTCACGTTTTGTTGCCTGTAAATTTTTATGATTTATTTACTTAAATTTGCTTTGGAAGAAAGGGAATCTTTATTTGTATACGGTTTTGATTTCTGTTACCTTTTGTTTATTGTTATTTCGTTGAATAAAAGGTAGTTTTTTAAAATTATTTATATTAGTTTATTTAGTTCCATCTTCTGCCGGCTGGGTGGCATGGTTGGTTTGTCGCTGGCCTTCTGCACCCAAGGTTGCGGGTTTGACCCCGGCCCAAGTCGGTGGAATTTTCCTGATGCAGAAAATCGACAGCGGCCATGTCATACGACACGTAAAAGGTCCCTAGAGTGTCTGTTTGACTTGGGTGCTCTCGGCAAAATTAAATCCTGGTACAAGTTCGCATCGTTAGAGCTCAGGTGCCTCCCTCTGTGGAGGAAACTGGGCGTCAAAATTACCTGCGGCGATTGGTATCCACCTATACAGCGCCATAGTGATACCAGCTCTTGGAGATGTACTAGGTCTGCAATGGTAAAAATACCAATCCGCAGCCCATTGGATAAAAAAAAAGTTTCATCTTCTGATAATTATGATTGGATAGTTGCAGTTAATATTACTTTGCAATTATATCTTTCGTTAAACATGTTGCAAAATGTTACAACTTTATTATTTTTTAAAATTATTTTTTATTACTCTCTCGAGGGATTTGAATGCAGTGGAGATTGAGACGCTATAAGTTCAGATACGAAATGATCACCAATTGATTTTCGCAATAGTTCACTTTTATTAATTTTACATTAAACTTGATTGTCTTGTCTACATATTGCGTAAACTAATAATAAATAAAAAATTGGCAGTTATAGAGACTGCTGATAGAAGTGAAAACTTAGAACTTTTAGTATTAAAATTTGAAATTTCATAATGTTTGAATTAAAATGATCAACATCAATCTGGTTTTCACATCTATTGACACTCCCAGCAACAACTAAATGCATGTTTATATGGTTTTTTTATTATTCAAATATATTACGGGGGCTGTACAAGATCATGGCAAAATATAAATACAATTCAATTGAAATAACAATTAATATACAATCATATTATTTATGGATAGTATTTGTATTTACTTAAATTTCAATGTACTTGATTTGAAACATTATTTTAATTGTTTGCATCATTGTCATCATTAATTTCAACAATACTTAGACTTTTTGTACTTTCAATTATTTCATTTTGTTCTAAAAATGATACAATAGGCTTATGGTAACTAAAGTAAGAAAGGAAAATGTTTGATTCAAATTCATCTAAGTATCGCGTGAAAAAACCACCTCGATCGTCGTTTTATATTTTGTGGTACTGAGTTTTCGATCATTGGACATATTTAAATTGTTTCATTTAGAAATTCAAATAGTGATAGATTTTTATCATCTGCAAAGTCAATAGTGAAGTTTCCACTGAAAATCATCGGTACATTATCATATTTTTTGCCAAATCTTTTTTCGAGTATTTCAGAACCTTCTTTTGTATAAATCATCAAATTTTCGAATAAAAATTGTTGTATCTTTCTCGTAGATTTTCCAGGCGAAATATAAACGTCAACCACATTAATATGTATTGCCCATTCTCGGAATCACAACGAGCAATGCACAGAATATACACATTGAACTTTTCACTTCATCCATTTAACTTCACTTATAAGATAAACACAGCACTATACGTCAGCTGTATAGCTACAGATATCCTGCTATAAGCATGTCGGTGACGCAAACGCACGAGATTTCACCCATCCAAAAAGTGTTTAAGGTGAACAGCACACTGCGCGTGCGCCAGTCAGAGCATGTCGGTGACGCGAACTCATAAGATTTTCCCCTACCAAAAAGTGCCTATCGCCGCTAAAGAAGTTTTCACTTCAATAATGGGTATCTACTTGTATTTAAGGAGATGCGTCCTCTGAACTCGCCAAAGAAAAAAAAATCTTGTTATAATTTCTAATAATGGAAAGATTGTAAAAAATTCCGGATGATAATTCAGTAATAAGCAATTACAATTCCGGCAATCCTAGCGTGCCGATATTGTCCACCTTACAACTATTCTCTGTCTCACTGTCTATATTCTATTTAGTTGTGACGTTCGTTTGTGGAGTGGAGTTGTTCTATATCTAAGCGCCAATTTGGCTGAATTGAAAGAGGATATATAATGAATTTACATCCCTTTTACCCTGTGTTCCAGCGAGAGGTTTGGAAGGAACTAAATGATCATACGACATGATGAATTGCAATTATTTTATTTTTCTCTATAATCAACTCGGACACAATCAACACTTTAAACAAGATAATTCGAATTAGTAATAGAGCAAGAGGGTGAAGGACAAGATTGCGTTGGGGAGAATATATTCAATCATGCCGCGCTACCTTTAATATAAGTTTTTACACAGAGCTTACGTATTTAATGACAGCACTATTAGTTTAACCTTCTAAACATCGACTTAATTTAAGATCACAGTACCTGAACTCTTGCAGTCTTCTATTTACTTAAAGTTGACTTTAACACTTCCCGCTAGCTAATCTATTCTCTTTCTTAATATCCAAACTTCAGGCTTCTTACTTTGTTTACGTATACGTTTCACTGCCAATTTACTTCACTTCCTTATCGTTCACAATTCACTAACACTCAAACACGCGAAGAAAGAGTATAGATATTAAACTTAATTTGCATATCACGTTTTCTGCCTTTCGGAGAAGATTGGTTGAAAATGCTGGCCCAAAAGAATTCCCCTGAGGGTTAGTGGAAATACTCGTATAGATCCGTCACAGATAGACATCGCGCGGATATCCCATTGATGCACACTTTTTTCAATTTCTAATAATTTTACTTTTTGTATAATTTTTTTGTTAAAAAATATCAAATCACCGCGTGAGAATTAGTGTTTTTTCTTCCAGTTTTAATGTAAGATGGCAATGTACATCACTTGTATTTCCTCGAGTAGTAGTATTTGCTTCAAGTTTTATTTCTGTTTTTTTAGCAAATTATATTCAAAAATATTCTAGTAGTTTAAATGAAATATTTGATTTGAAAATGTAAACTCATCTTTCGTTAATGGTTAATAATTAATCTTAGAGTTACGGAACTCAGAATTGGAGCAATTAATGTAATTCTCAACCAGGCACAATTTATATGTTTAATATTTGCATAATTTATTGAAAACTTTTCGCAATACTAGTCTACAAGATTAATAACCATTACCTAACAGCAGATTTACGGAAGAATAATTTGAGATTTATTAAAATACTTGCAGCTAATTATTTTCAGTTCCTTACCTCCACAACAGGGGAGGTGCATACCTCATCCATATTACAAATCTTTCTAATTGCTCCTCAGGCCGAAATGAACTTTCCCAGTAATTGCCGTGTAATAATAGCTCATTTCTCTTGAAATTGAAAACTCAATATATTCCGTTCCTTTCCTCGTCTCTTTTTGGTCTGATCGAAATCCCGTTTCCAATTTACCGTTGTTCCATTCTCTCATTTCAACCTGCAGACGATTTCCACAACCGATGCCATCGCGGGATAACTAAATTTCCATCCCGCACGGTCTGTAGCGTTGTCGGCCATCTGGAAAATGAATATTTTCCCGCTGCTGTTTCAAGTACAGCAAGTAGGGGAGAAAGAAAGGGATAAAAAAAAAGTCAAGTGGATGAAAAGTAAAATAAAACTTTAGCAAAGTGGTAGATAGATAGAAAGACGCGAGAGGAAATATATTACCATCTTTCTGTGCCTACGTAATTATAGTTGGACAACTTCCCGTTTGTAGAATTCTGTTAATTAATACATCCATTAGGTTCTTCCATGCCGAAACTGGAGAAGTATGCCCGTCTTCGAAAGCGGTGTTGTCGGTCGATTTTGGGGGGAGGGGAACGTGCACTAATTGCGCCCGTGGTTAATTAAGAATTTATAGAGCTTCAATAACTGGTTGGATGTTTACGCCTGAACATGACTCATTAAGCGCGTGTTTCAAACAATGGTGGAATAATTTATTCTGATAAACCGATAATATGCTTAATTTTATTTAACAATTAGCGTTAACCGTAGCGGTGGAGTAACTAATAATACATTTTTGCGGGCTTCTAGATATTTTCATGCTTGTTTTATTTACCCAAGCACATGTGTGTATTATATCGCGTTCCGAACGTGTGGCCTTAACTGTCCCTGTATTTAATACAGGTAACTATACAAACCAAGTATGCTAATGCTTATTAAGCTTCTCGTAACTCGTTTTGCGAGTTATAATCTAACCTAAAATTGCTGTTTATATAATGATCTATGATGGGTGAGAATATAAAATAGATAAAGTATAGCATTCCTCATATTTTGATGTTGTTAATTCCAATAAACCAATGCTGTTTGTTTTCTTAGACAATTCGCTGTTTAATTTTTAACGGAAGCTAGTATTTACTTGAAAAACAAAATCTATATCTTAATGTCAATGACGCAGAAAATTACCAAACCATTGTAATCTCAAAATCCAAAGGAAGTAAGGAAATAACCCAGTTTTTTGTATTTAAAAATTCGTATTCGGTGGTGCACACAAGGGGAGAGTCCACGGGCCCGGAACCCCCATCACTCTTGATTTTTTTTATAGATTATAATCCTATGTGTGTATATATATATATATATATATATATATATATATTAAAAAATAAAGTATCTGTTATTAATAATTTATTTAATTAATGCTAATTATTTACTAATATATTTTTTTTTTACTATTTCTTTTGTTCCCGACAATCGGTACGATCAAAAGAATATGTTTAGTGGCGTATTTAAGGTATGATACAGGAATGATGAGCTTTCAATCGTCGACTCCTAGAAAAATTCTTGTGTGCGCCGCTGTTTATATTATATATACTTTAACGTATTCGATTTAGAATAATCAAATTTTCCTGTACTCGTTTATATCTCTCGAAGTAATCGTTTATATCTCTCGAAATAAGAGAAAAGACACTCATTCACTCACACACTCATTCACTCACACACTCATTCACTCACACACTCATTCACTCACACACTCATTCACTCGCACACTCAATCAATCACACACTAATTCACTCACACACTCATTCACTCACACACTCATTCACTCACACACTCATTCACTCACACACTCATTCACTCACACACTCATTCACTCACACACTCATTCACTCACACACTCATTCACTCACACACTCATTCACTCACACACTCATTCACTCACACACTCATTCACCACTCATAACTAGATTTCCTGTTCTATCAGACCTACACACTTGAAATTTGCCAGGCATGATTCTTTTGTTGAATAGATGTCCACTAAGAACTGGTTTTGCGAAAATCAACTCCAAATAGGTGTGGCGAGGATATTACAATTTAACGGGCATGTGTTTTTTAGTTGTTGTGTAGAGATCTGCACGCTAAGAGCGGATTTTGAGGAAATCGATTCCTAAGAAGTTGGAGGAGCTTATAGAAGGTTATGAATAAAATTTTCGCTTTTGAACTTTTAGGCAAACGGACTTTAAAATTGGCAAGCATGTTTGTCTTGTGGATTAGGAAAATTATGGGCACGTAAAAGATAAAAGCAATTACGTTTTAAAAATTGGTCATATCCTTTTCAAATGAAAAGGTAAAATTTTTTGTTAAAGCTTTTCACTTCGTTATATTTCCAAACACCCTATTGTTAAAAAAATTCATATTTTTTTAGATTGAAACACTGATTATGATGTTATTAATTGACCTATTGAATAAATTTTATTTTTTCGAATGATTGTGACAGAAATAAATTCAGTTAACATCTGTTTTACGCAATTTTGACCTAATTATTATTTTTGTATTCTTAACCAACTTTCTTTAATAATTTTAAAACTGTCTGTTCCAAAATGTGACCGAAATTCCATTTTAAAATTCGCTTAAAATTCAAACTGACTTAAAAAATTTTAAAAATAAGATTTTCCTAGTATTATATTTCTCTAAATATTAAATTTCCCCCTTCTTTTTCTCCTTTGCAAAACTTGTGAGAATAGATTTCGAGAGCCTTTGTACTCCCGAACGCTAACTACTCAAAAGCGCGCGAAAAATATTCATTGTTCTTCTTGCAGAGCCACCTATCTTCAAACACAAATCCATTCACCATTTTGTAACGCCGCTCAAAAATATTACCGGCATTTCCTACTAAGCCTTCCGTTCCTGATAATGCTGTCAGTTACGAGATAAAGAGGCGTTAGCAGCTGGTAAAAGAAATTTATTCATGCAGTCTGTGTACGGAAAAGGGTGAACAGCATTGACCACATGCCATGCTCGAAGGATTTGGCGTAATCCATTTTATTATGCTTTCTTCACCTGTCAGTGTTTTGAGATTTTCTTTTACACGGGAAGTTCGAAGAACTGTGTTTTTTGAATCTTCATTCCGGTTTGGAATTCTTAGAATACTTTGTTGCCCGTTGAATGGCCTGCTTTAAAGGAAAGTTCAAAACTTAAATGAACGATATATATAGCAAAAGACAAAAAGTTGGTTTGGGTACCCCTCTCCGTATTCACATAGCTTGATATGGAAGTTTTGAAGTTGAATCAATAGCTTTTGGTTGCCTATGATCTGTTGGAGAATTTCTTCTTCTTCAATGGGGCTCAACAGACCTGGATGGGCCCTGGCCTTCTCCATGCATCTTTACTTTTGGCAACTGTTTTTCAGTTTATGACCTTTAAAATATTTGTCTTTTTCGACACAGCCAATCTATCTCAACGGGGGTCTGCCCCGAGGTCTACTTCCCATGGGCTTTGCCAGAAAGATTTTCTTGCAGCAACGATCTTCATTCATTCTAGCCAGATGACCAGTTCATTGAAGTCTCTGTAATTTGACGAATTTTACAATATCAGGTTGTTTGTAAATTTTGTGGAGTTCTAAGTTAGATCTTCTCCATGATCCATTCACTTGGATCCCACCAAGAATGCAGCGTAAGATCTTTCTCTCGAAAATTCCCAAAGCTTCCTCATCACGTAAAGTCAATGGCCAAGTCTCTGATGCGTAAGCCAGGACAGATCTTATAAGACTTTTGTAAAGAAGCTATGTAGTTCTTAATTTGAGAGAAACTGGATTTTAAATAACTCTTCAAGGCATTAAAACATCTATTTGCAGCAATGATTCTTTTATAAATTTCTGGGGCCAGCTCATATTTTTATTATGTATCTCAGTTCCCAAATAAGTAACACTGTTAACTTTTTCAAATTTATAATTGCTAATTTCTTCGTGAATTTCTAATGAAGCCTGGAGTCTCAGACTGAATTCGATTTTTTTAATGAGTGATTATACTTCTGTTTCACTATTTGAGTGACCGCGATAGCCTAGTGGTCATGATATAAATAACTCGTGGCCGGCATTATCAAGTCGCGGGTTGGAATCCTAATACCACTGAAAACCAGTTAAATCTAAAGCATTTTAAAGTCTTTCGTGGCCTAAAGTTCTTTTGTTGGTGTGGTGTGGAAGTTAGGAAGGGGGATGCCCGCTTAGGTGCCGTCATCGTCATTTGATTGTGGTTCAAAATTACGTGGTGTGTTGTCAATAGCCTTCATGTTGTATAAAGTGCGACGTTAACATTTACTGTCCAACTCAAAGGTTTACATAAGATACCAGTGCACCACACGCTTTAAACCACGGCCAGAACTGAGTTAATTTGTAAATCGTCCCTCTTGTGTGAGCCACTGATTCTCCGTATATGCAACATAAAGGGAAAAAAACATGTGTGACCATTATATAAACTTATGTATAAAAGTATCTGGGAACATGAAGATGAGTACCATGACCAGATGATAAGTCGAAACTCCAAGTGGCACCTTGTTACCTTTGAGCGCCAACAAATTTATCCGTCTCTCTGAACCGGTGCGTCTAATGCCACAGACGTATATATACGTCTTTCCGAAATGCGATTTTTTTTACAAGCTTTTATTTAATTTGCAATGTAATTTGTTCGGATGGAGTCCTGCAACTCAATTTTGAAGCTGATGTCTTCAACCGATTGAGCTGAAATTTTGTATTCACGTTTAGTTTGGATGACAATGCATGTTTTGGCCATTTATATTCCGATATTGCAATTAGTTAAAAGATATTAATTTAAAACCTTAAAACGCATAATTGTTTTACCCCTGTGGGCTGTTTATTCCGCTGTGCTCAGCGACGCCAAATAAAGAACGATGTGAGGGGAATTTTTTTGGGGATTTTGACGTTTTTAAAACAGCAATCTAATTTTCTATGAAACTCAGACAAAAAATAATTACGGAATCGGAAAGATCATTTTTTTCGACACGATACGGTATAATTTTTATTTTTTTATTTTTCTTTGCGCTGCTGTTAGTAAACGCTTTGGAATGCAATGTAATTAGATTATTTCGCAGAAAAATTTGCTTATTATGCCTTTTCTCCCTCCCCCTTACACCGCATACACACACCTTTGCGAAAAACGGTGGCATTGGGGAGTGAATCGAATAACTTTTAATCGGCAGTTGAGGGGTTAATATGCATTAGCCCCGTTGTATAACGGTTTCTGGAAGTATCACTTTGTTACTGTATCAATCGTAACAACTAACTTGATTCGAATTATTGTTAATTTTGGAAATTATTTTTGGTACTTAAATTTTTTAAAAATCCATCAATTATGTAAAGTTATGTTAAATGTTAAAGGAATAAACGTGAGGGATTCCGTGTATTTCTTTTCTTAATAAATTAATATTTATCATATTCTACATACAAATTTGAAATTTATTTTTCTTGTATCAAATAAAACTGTTATTGTGGGAATTTAAATTAACCTCATGGTGAAATTTTTATGTTGGGTCTTTAATGTACTCGACGTCACTGTACTCTATGAACTACCCTTCTAATCTGCTCCGATGACAATTTAAGTCTTTGGAATGATTTACCCCACCCTTTTCCCTCACCCCTTTCTTCGTAAAGGGAATTCGCAAAAGATAAAGCCCGACGTGACCCTTGCGGCCTTTAGTACAAGCAAGGCTCTACAATTTAACTCAATTATTGCCCCTCGTTCTTCCGGAAGTCGCCATCTACGACTTAATTAACAGACTCTTTTCGCCGCATCTGGCAATCGGAAACTAACTCGGGTCGTCGTCAGCGCCCTCCCGTGGCGATCGTTGGCGTACATTTCCCTTTCTTTGTTTTATACTTTTTGTGCTCTTTTTCTCCCCTTCTCTTAAAACGGTTATTTCAGCGATTGAAATAGTGGATTTTATCGCTTTCGCGTTGGAAATAAGAAAAGTTCTTTTTCCTTTTTTTTTTAAGAATGAAATAAAAGCAAACGATTAAAAATAAACTTTTGCAATTCGGAGTGTAATTATTTGTGTTTTTTGTTGTTGTTGAATTTTCTTTGAAGCATGGAGAAAGAAATTTTACTTCTTTAAAAAAAGGGAGAGAGAGAAAGCTAGATATTTTTGTTTCATAAAATAAATGGAAGAAATTTACCTTCTCTGAATATTGGGAAAAAGAGAATTGTCGCTTGGGACATTCGAAATATAAAGATCTTTTAAAATGAAAATATTTTTATCGTTATTTCTTAACTCTTTTAAATTGCACCTGCTTTTTTTTTAAATACATTCTTCTATTTTTGCACTTTCCTTACGTTTACGTCCTTCATTAAAATACTTTATCACTGAAAAATAATACCTTGCGCAATTGTCTGGAATGATTGTCTGTCGGGGGGGGGGGGAGAAGAAGAGAGCGATGAATAAATTAGGAAGTCTTCCGTTTTCGAATCGCAAATTGTGGGAAGGGTTAAAGCTTCCAGAAGAATTCTTAAAAAAGTATTTCAATTTGTTTTTCACGCAAATGTTTTTCTTTTTTGTTGTTGTAGTAATTGGTGGTTAAATATAAACTTTTCCATTTAGTGTCTGCTTTGATTGAAGTATATTATTTTTTAAATTTTGATTATTTATTCCAAATAATGTATAGATTTAAACAGATAAGATATACTTAAAATGTCGAACGAAATAGACTTTAGCAACGATCACAAATTTAATTTCACTGCCTAGGAAAAAGATTAAGTATTTACAAGCTTGATTTTTTAAATGTTAACTTTAGGTAATATTCCTTTGAGAAAATAAATGATTTTGGGAAGGTCAATTTTTTTTCTTAATATAGAATCATAATTATGTGAAAATGACATGGGGGTAAGCACCAAAAATGAGATATTTTTATGAATGTATATTAGTATGAAGCTATTGTATATTCTTTGAAGAATAGTTATTAAAACATATAAACTAAAGGTTATTTAAAAAATTGTGATAGAAAAATAAATGTAATATAAGGTTATAGGAACACACAACGCACGCAGGGTAATTTTTTATGCGTCATCGTTAAAAATGAGAGATGCCAAGTCCCGTTACATGTATTTACATTCTGAAATCTTTTTTTTTTAAGGTATGACATGTTAATGACGAGTGAAATTTAACTAATAAATTCTTCATTTCTTCGGTTTTTTCCCTCGATAAAAAATATAATACTGAAAATATTTATGTGTCTACTGTATTTAATAGGTTTTTATGCATGTTGCCATTCGCTAAATGACTATCTTGATCGCTATTGAATTATGTGTGTTCCGTTATAGAATTCGAAATAAGAAGAATCATTATAGTCAGTTTAATCTATTGCTTTAACATTTCAAAAATAATACTCAACAAGCATAAAATGGCCTAAAAACACTGATAGTTATTATTTCTCTAATTATTTAGTAGTTATTAACCCTCTAAATCTCATAAATAACAACTAAAAGCAATTTTTTTTTTAAATTCTCAAATTAAATTTTTTTTTTTATTCTCCATTGTTGCCATTATCAGTTTTAAGTTTCTAAAATACATCAAAAACAAAGATATTAACCAGGTAGGCTAGAGGATCAACACCTGACAATGTATATATGTAACTTTCACAACACACAGCTTACACAATAAAATTATTTAAAAATGTGGAAAAGACACAAATATATTTTTATATCGAAGCGCGTTTGTGTATTATTTAAAAACCCCAAACAAACAAATACTATAAATTGCTTTGTAAAAATCCCGATGTGCTTAAGGTTATTTTTTCTTTCTTTGAGCTAATCTACATTATGTTTATATCTAACTTTACTGAAATGAAACTGGGTAAAGGAACAACCTTGAATTTTAACTTCAGACCTTTTAAAGTTAATAACTCTGCTTGATGCGTAGCTAATTGAAACGTCCTTTATAATTAATTCTTAATGAAGTTGTATTTTTTAACATGGTTACTAAGTTTGCAAAAATGATTTTTTTGGTAGCGGAATATAAATAAATGCCTTGCCATGCCCTAATTATACTAAAGGGGGATTCTTTAAAACGACATTGGATTTCTTTTTTCGTTGGCGAAATTAATTTTGCGCGATTAAAATTCAGTTCAAGGCTTGGATTTTCGTTCGTAGGGTTGTCCAATATTTTGAGAAGCTATCCTATTGCATAAATGGATTAAATTAGTGTATTTTATTTAACTAAAATGGATGGTTGATTTTACTTACAATTAGGTAACAGTATGCCACACTGTGTTTGTTCTATCCGCGCTCTTTTAAGCTAACTCTTGGGGAATTTCTGGTCTTTAAAAATTATTTTATTATAAAACTCCTCCTCGAAAATGAAAACGTGAATATGTAAATTAGGGCTACTATATATAGTCTAGGCTTTCAGGTTAGAGAGGTAGACATGATAGAATATCTATCGGTGCAGGGATTAATCAAGTTGAATGTGAATCGCGGATATTTAATATTCGATAATTGAATTACTGAAGGTGACGAACTGTCACTGGAGATTGAATCTAGATTAAATAGTGAAGAAGTCAGAGCTACTGAATTAAGTGAATTAGACATTAAAGTCTTCTCATATCTCGCGTACCTCGTTAATTGTCTTCATACTTATTAATTGGGTGCATCTCTTATCCCTGATCAACTGAATTTGAGTTGTGGTTAATATTGTGTGAATAAATTAGATTGTTTTTGAAATATATGGCTAGGTTTCCTTTTGATTCTCCCACACTTTTAGGCGCGCCGGTGAGATCCTTATAACTGTTATCTATACTATTTTTAATCAATTGTGATTAAATTTTGGAGCTGATTCATTAAAAAGAACTCAAGAGTGGATCTTAGTAGAGAATTATAATGTATTTAGTTGGGCACCATTTTAAACGTACGTTGAAAATGTTAAAATGTCTTTTTAAATATGTGTGTAAAAAAATACAGAAAATACTTATTAAATTTTCTTTAAAAATTTTGAAGTTGATGGCAGCACAAATGAGATTTTAATTGGTACATCAACTTGGAAAATAAATCTTAGAATCAAAGGAATAGGTTTTTAAAAATCTTATCACGTGTAATTGAGTACGGATAGTCATTATTAATTTTAAAAAAAAAGTACATAAAAGTTAGCGTTAAAAGAAATTGAAATAAAAAAACGAAGTATTGATATGGTTGTAGCTGTTTGTATTGTGATTTTTTAAATTAAAATGATTATTTTTGTGTTTGTTTTAAAATTAACATTAAAAATAGTTCGCTGATGGTTTGATGTCAAATTGTTGTAATTATAACCGAAAATTAAGAATTTTCTACCACTGAATTATTTAATGGTAATATTCAGTTTTATAGTTTTCAATAATTAAAAAAAGGGTTGGTTTTTGTGGAGGAGTTGTCGGGAACTCTTGCCCGTGAATGTGCGAGGGTGACCCAATTGAAGAAACATTCATAAAATCAACACTTTTATTATGAGTATCAAATCACACTATCTAAATTCAACCTAAGCTAAGTGAACCATCAGATTTAATTATTTCAATATCTATAATAATAAATTCAATTCCTGTAGAAACAATTAGATCCTTTCACTTCACAACCCCGGTAACTCCAGCTAGTACTTTTTTTTAACTCCGTAGATTCAATGTGACAACAATCACCAACCTCACTTCCCTCTTCACTTTACTTTAAATAGCGACTCTCATTAACATAATTCGCTGCTCCTTTGCAGAAAGCGGTTTGACGTCATCGATGGAATATTCCCTAGAAGATTAGCATGAATCGCTGATAAAACCCGCTCCCGAGTTTATTTTATAAATATATTATTTTAAACATTTATTGTTTTTTATTATTTACACAGTTTCCGAAGCTTATCAAAGCTGATTGATTGATAAGCTTTGGCGAAAACTTGTTAACTATTTGCCTGGGAACATAATTTAAATATTTGATACTTATTTTAACCAATCGATACTGGACGGAAAAGACCTTTTAATACTCCAATTGCATTCATGTACAAAACTAATAGAAATCTTGTACATACATTGTACTTGTCGTGTAATGGCTACTTTGTGTGGGCCCTAGAGGCCCGTGATTAGTCATGTGACTGATTAATTTGAACTTACGGGACTGCCCATTCGTAATTTTAGAGGTGCGTGTGCTTATCTTTCGTCTGCAGCCTCCAGCTGTGCCGCGGAGGGGTGATGCAAGAAGCGAAAACTGAACCATTTGGCAAGGTGTGCTGTCATTTGACCTCCATTTCCCAAGACATCTGTCCTTTTGTTTGCAACCGGGATAAGTGCCTGATATTGGATTGTGTAGATGGCTTCTGTTTCTTTGTGTCGTCTGAGGTCACGCGAGTATGTTTGGTAGGATTATAAGTCGGAAGTTTGCAAGTTCGTCACCGTCGTTCAATTGTTTCAAATTTTTTTTGAAAAACTGTCTTCGTGTAAGGGTTAAAGAAGACCCGCATGCAGTGGTGCACAAAAGGGGGGAGTCCTGGGGTCCAGACCCCCTCAAGGCCCTTGATTTTTTTTGATTGGTTATAATTCTATGTATATAGTACGTAAAAATTGAGTATTTGTTTTTAATAGCTAATTTTATTAATTAATGCTAATTATTGATTTATTAATTAATTTTTTACTGGGTTTTTTGTTCCCGAAAATTGACAAAATTAAAAGAATATGGTGGGTGGCGTATTGAAGCATGGTACGAGAACAGTGGACTTTCGACCTTGGACCCTCCCCCTGAAAAATTCTTGTGTGCGCTACTGCCCGCATGTGAAGAAAAATTTTAAATTTAAAACTGTTCCTGCATTAATAGTACGATCTGATTTGTCTATCGTGTACAGAGAATTATATATTTTTTTTATATACGTCCTTTTATAAACGAATTATTTCTCTTCATTATTAAATGGTATTCCATTTAATCGTTTCATATGCTGTAAAGTTACATGGGTTTTAAATATTACGTGCTAAAGTGCAAAACTATGCATTAATGGTATTTTCGCACACGTTAATGACTATGCATTGCAAACGTACGTATGAGGTACAAAGCTGTGAAATTATATAAAAGTTAGAAAATTATTTATTTTTGTCTGAAAATATATTAAAAGTTTAATTCTGGTCCTTGGAAATAGAACAGAGATATTTTTAAAGTACCGTAAAATCCAACGTATAGCGCGCACTTTTAACACAAAAAATAGCTCGAAATTTACGGGTACGTGGAATACGCCGGGTATTAAAAGCTTTAAAAATATTAGAAAAGATGAGCATAAAAAAAATTAGACTTTTACATATATCGAAGTACTGTTTATTTTATTTTTTCAAGGAATAACATTCCTTATGAAGGTTGTAGCTCTAGAAGTATACTATTTTTTTCAAAAGCTTGGAATAATCTCTCCAGTAAATAAGATCATTGCGCATGTGTACATTTCATGTTCCTTCGCAAAAAAGAGGGTGTGCGTTATACGCCGAATGTACCTAAAAATTAAAAATTGCAGCTGGAAATTATAGGCGTGCGTTTTCGGCGGATTTTACCGTAATAAGGATTAGGTAGCCATGGAACGGATGTAATAATTTTAAACCAGGATAACAGGGCGAGAAACGATACTTCACTCTGCAGGGTCACCTCCAAGGTCGAGACTCCATTCTCGCATCAAGCCTTAATACGCCGCCAAACATATTTTTTTGATTTTTTCGATTGTCGGCAACCAAAAAGCAGTAAAAAATAAATTACTAATTAAGTCATCAGCCTTAATTGATGAAATAAATTATTACAAATACTTTATAATATTACATACTATAAACACAGGATTATAATCAATCGGAAAAAAATCAAGAGTGATAGGGAGGTGGTCTAGACCCTTGACCCCCCTCCCCCCACATTGTGTGCTACTGCTAGCCCCTAATTCCACATCTTATCCTTTGTCAAAAATGGGCCGGCATGCTTTTTATAAGATAAGAATGTTATTTATATAATTTAATATATCCTGCTAAATTCTGTAAATATTAATACCTCCCCACCTCCTTTAAAATCAATGGTACTATTTAGTGTCAAAATTAAATTTTAGACCCTTAAATAATGTGAACAGGGACGTCTTATGAATCTTTGAGGCCCTGGGCCCCTATACAAAAGTAGGCCCTACCTAAGATCTCTAAAAGTAGAACACTGTACAGCATGCATTGTCAGACAATACTCGTTCGAACGATAATTTGAAACAAATAAATATGCACGACTCACTATCTCAAAAACCTAGACACAAACAGACTCGACCGATAGCAGCCTTTTGACTAAATGAGTTGAATGATTGTTTATGGTATTAGGCTTAGGCCTAGACATGGACAACGGTCATCACATAATAATGCATTTTCACCACTTTTGCCAGTTGGCATGCAGTTTGAAATTCCCTGCTTTTCTCAGAATATGTACGGGAACAATGTTTTATCATTGGAACTACTATCCGGATCAGCCGACTGGGTGGCGTGGTTGGTTTGTCGCTGGCCTTCTGCACCCAAGGTTGCGGGTTCGACCCCGGCCCAAGTCGGGGGATTTTCGTGATGCAGAAAATTGACAGCGGCCATGTCATATGATTATATGGCATGTAAAAGATCCCAGAGTGTCTGTTTGGCATGGGCGCTCTCGGCAAAATTAAATCCTGGTACAAGTTCGCATCGTCAGAGCTCAGGTGCCTCCCTCTGTGGAGGAAACTGAGCGTCAAAATTACCTGCGGCGATTGGTATTCGCCTATATGGCACCGCACTAAAGAGTACTACCAGCTTTTGGGGACGTACTAGGTCTGCAATAGTAAAAATACCAATCCGCAGCCCCATTGGATAAAAAAAACTATCCGGATCATGATATTAAGAAAGAGTCGAGAACGAAATGAGGCCCCTTCCGAGAGCGAGGCCCTGGGCCCGGGCCCAGTTGACCCACGCCTTAAGACGTCCCTGTATGTGGAACATAATCGTTTTGGTTGCAGCTAGATTTAATGTTCTTCATCCTTCAATAAATAAACTCTTAAACCTCTTTTCTAAAACGACTGTCAGTTACATACAAGAATAACTTTTACCTCTTGTCCTTCAGGGAGGAGGTTAAAAAAACAACTTTACACAAAAAGATCGCTTTTATACGCAGTAGCTTGTGAAAGATCATCAAATGCCACAATAACCCGATTCTCAGCGAATGCAAAGAAGCGACTCGCTGGAATAAAAGCGAAAACGCTATCCGAAGAATGATCTCTTCTTCGAGGATATATGACGATTGACAAGAGCCTGGAGAGGGAGGGATAGAGGGGGACGCAATCAGCGCTTGTCAATCGTCTGCGAAGAATGGAGGCGTGGTCTTGTCATCTCTTGCCTCCTACTAAAAAAATTATTTTTTTTGTTACCTTCCGCACGAAGTCGGTAAATCCGAACGGCATTCCTTCTAGCTTCTAAGGAAATTGAGTTAGGTTTGGGTCACTGCATGTTCTTTATTATTTTTTTTATTGATTTTATTTTACTTTATTCTTTTCCGTTTATCGTTTGACGTGTTCGAATGGTTGATGCCATCCCCCCTCCGCTTTATTGACTCCTTTTCATGTTGGTTTTTGAAAGAAAAGTTTAATGCAGAATGTGTGTAAAGTTGTTTTTTTTTTTTTAAAAAAACTTTTCATTGTTCGTTTATGGCATGTATGAGATTTCCCGACCCCTTGTATCTTCGAGTGCATTTTCGAATTTAAAGCAAAACTCTCAAAGAAGAAGAAAAAAAATTTATTTTTTGTACTTATCAAAGAAGTAAAATACGACGGTTTTTCCTTGGCTTTGATTGAGACTTCCATCACATATATCTATTTTAAAATTAATTTTAATTTTCTCGTAAATTTTTATTTTAAATATTTTTTTATGCTCATTTTATATTTTTTATGCTCTATTTTAATATAATTTACTCACAAAAGTTGTTTTTCAAGATTATAATTGAACAGTTCTCAAATCAATATGCATGTTTTGGCTAAAGTGCAGAAACCATTTAATCTGCGGACAGTAGCGTAACGGAGAATATTAGGGCCCCTTGCAAACTCAAGTTTTGGGCTCCAAGCCCATATACGTACTTAGTTCAGTCATGCTTTGGGCCCCCTAGAGTCCGTGCCCCCCCTTCCCTGCAATGCGGGGGTGTACGTTACGCCACTGTCTGCAGATTAGCTGGGCTGAACCTTTAAAGTGAGAAAAATTGTTTCATTTCTCAAATTACTTATGTAATCTGCAAGTTATTTAGATAATTTCCCCTCTCTCTCTATATATATTCTGTTTAGGTTTGGCGTTGTGAAACGAATTCACTCAATAATCATGAGACAAATAAAATCCAAGAATGATAGTGGTCATCTTTGATTTGCACTTCCACATGAAAAAGCCACACGGCACACACTTAAACATATTTTATTAATAATATACACATAGCCTAGCACTAATTTTCTAACACATTTTAGTCCCAGTCCATCGCTCATTATCGTTTTCCGCTCCTCTCCTTTTAATACGAGCATACGAGGAATTTGTGGGCTTTGAGCTGCTGGCGACCCTTAGTCCCATATCTGGAAGTTGTAGATATGGAGACGAAGGTAGATTTGTCATGCTAGATATTGCTGCATTCTGATTGGCTGAGCCAATCATCCAGAAAAGTTCAATCGTATAAGTTGGAGTTTGATACATGAGAGAGAGAGAGAGCTGAGTGACTGCTCTCTAATTGGATCGTAGCGAATGAGGAAGTCGGCTCTCATTGGCTGTCATCTCCTTCTGGTAAAGTTCTCTTTGTTTTTATATTAAGATGAAAGCGCCACCTATGCTCGGTTGAGGAGTAAGGCGAACCTTGCAATATTACTAGAACAAAAAATAAATTAAATAATAATTACTCCTTAAAATAAGAAGAAATCGTGGAAACACAAAGTAGGCAACTGTTATAATTTTTGACATTAGGCTTTAATGACTTAGCTCCGTAATTTAATATGCAAAAGTGAACATTTATCATTACTGATATATAAGGGTAAAACTATTTTACTTACGAGCAGATAAAAAAAAAATATAAGAGAGCCCTGATTACTATTCATAATTTTTTTCTGGTTGGATCTCTTCAATTCAGGATGCTTATTACTCACATATGGACACAATGATTTAATATATATTTTTAGAAAGGAGAAAAAACTATTCAGAGAGAAGTTTTTCTATCTCCCCAACTGTTACGAAAAGTGGAGTTCCCTTCGTGAAAAATGTGTTTTGGATAGATGGGAAAGAAAAGGACATTTCTAAGAACAGGGTGGGAGGGGGGCATGAAGCATACGAATGCGCGCATTCTTTTATCTCTTTTACGTCTCTGTAGGAGCACCTTTTTCCCCAGGAATGGGCTTCGAAAACTACGTGCTTTAGCACAAAATATCCCCTCACTATTTCAAAGATGTCCTGTCTATTTAATGCTTCATGACTGACCCAGATGTCGGTAGTGTCTTCTCATCTTCAAAATAGCCTATAGGGGTCGGGATAAAAAGTTGTTTTTATTGCTTTGATTTTTTTTTATTTTATTTATGTGTCTTTATTTTTTTTAAAAAAAAGGTTGAAGGGGGGATGAAGTTTATATATAAATTCTATGTCAAAAACACTTTCGGCCAATATATATATATATATAGTTCATATCTTTGAAAACTTGGTGAATCTTATGGCGTTTGTTATTTTTTTTCCTTCTCTATTCCCTTTATCTAGAATATTTTTTCCCGTCCAGATCTTTTTTCGTGGTGTTAGTATTGAAAAATAGTTTTTCTTTCTGGAATTGGTGGTGTTGTATATACTCCCCTGCCCCTCCATCTTTCCCTCTGCTCGTTCGTAAAAACCGCAAATGGCTAAGAAATATTTCATATTTTGTCTGTTACGCTTGTTTCTCAAATCCTTTGTCACCCCCCACCCTAGCACTTGGTTATTTATTTTTGTAGTTTCGGATTTTTTTTCTTTAAAGGATACTATATTTGTGTGTATATATATAAAGGAAAAACTTGCCGCTGGCGTAAATTGATTAAATTTTTCAACAGCTGTTGGTTAGTTTTTTGCTTATTGTTGTGGGATTTTTTCCCGCATTTTATTGTATCGTTTGATGTTGAATTACCCAAGTGAATTCTATTTGAATTAGTGTATTAATTTCACTTTTTGCCTCTCCTTTTTTATTTCTGGATTGTTGTTTAAAGTTTTTGCATTATTTTTGCTTGATTGTTTTCTTTTGTTTGTGTGAAGATATATTCCTTTGTGTTAACCCTTTATCTACTGCATTATGATTTACTGCAGTTTTTTTCACGCAATATTTTTTTTTTTTTTTGAATCTCTACATTGAAAATTACAGGATATACATTAACAAAATACTCAACTTTGGGAAATTTAACAATTTAGAGCTAATTAATTAATTAAAGATATTCAACTGTAAAATTGATTTTGTGCACTGTTCACTTGAAATAAATAGTCAAATCATTTTCTAAGGTTTTCATTAACATACAAAAAAAAAGTCACTTGCCTTTTGACATTAACTACTTTTTCGGAACAAAAATGACAATTTTTGCAATCCGATCAAAATGGCAGCTGAAAACTCAATTTCTCCTATAAAACTATTCGCCTTTCCCGCTAAAATACCCATCATAGAACCTGTGCTGCCATGTATCTTAGAAAGGAAGAGTCGATTTAAAGGAATATTCCTGCTAAATATCGTCAAGTATTCGTAAAAATGGTTATTCTATGCGATTTTAAAGCGAGTGGTACTTGTAAGTACCGCCGATAGATAAAGGGTTAAAATATACTGATTAGTATCCAGAGGGTGCGATGAGTTTTCGAAAAATTAAATGAGTTATTCTTGTTAAATTTGAAGAAAGTTATTTGTGAGTTTAAAGATTTGATTTTAATTTTTATACAGTCGGACACCGATGTAAAAAAATTCATCGGGACCGAACATTTTGTTCGTCAATTCGAGATTATTCGTTATATCGGGGTCCAAACATTTTTTGTTTTGTTTTTTGCTCTCATCTTTTAGAAATTCTATGATACGCAACTACACAAAAGATATCCATCCCATCGTTAGAAAAATCACACATTTTTTTATTCAACAACTAAAAATACTGTTCGTGAAAATTATTACGCATCAGCAAATTAGAAATTTTAAAATACTGACAAAATAAATGTTTGATAATCTCTTTGATTCCTGTCTTGAAAGAGTTTTTTTCCTTTCGTTTTTATCCCGAGAAGAAAATACTGCGTTGTTTACATCCTGCTTCACGAGACATGTTTTCACAGTTTCGTAACAATGTAAGGCATTAAAAAATGTAACAGTTTTGAGGAAAGTTACATTATCGATTTCTGCATCAGAATTGCTATTCATCAACAATTTCTTCAACTTCAATTACCCAGATAGTCCGTCATCAAATGTAAGGTAATCGTTACAATCTTAAAATATCCCCTGCGTTGGGGAGTGGGTTGATATCAAAAAGGAATTTCTCCTACACTATTCGTGACTCATTTGCACCTGTTGAGTCTAATAATTCGAATAGCACCTCGTTAAAATTTGCTGCGAACTAAAAAAAGTCTTTTTCTGTTCCAGACAAAAAAGATACGTCATTTGAGACAAAAAAAAAAAGTCCAATTTTTGATGTGTAACATCTTTCCTCTCGATTGCTGGAGATTTGTGGGAGAGATTTCGTGAAAAGGGACGGAAATGCGACAGAAAGTTGGGGGAGCGCGTGCTATTCAGTGAAGTTTTGTTTTTTCTCCTTCATTCAGGAGGGGCTCCGCCCCCACCCCCTGCGGTCTAGGCCGGGGGATCTTTGTTTTTGTTTTCTCACTTTAGGATCAGAGAAGAAGCTAAGTCCTTTAGGCAGAGACGTGGTTAGACAATGACGAACGTGTTTCGATACCTGACTTCGATTGCTGTGTACAATTTACCACAGAGCAGCTGGTGTTGCGATCTATCGCAAACAGAACAACCCACATGTTGTGACTCGACATATGGATATTACTTATCGTCAAAGAAGTGGACTGGGTATTGTTAGTCAAGATATTAGAGACATATGTGCGGCAAAATGCTTATTTGAAAATGGACAAACAGTGATTTCGGTGGTCGTATACATTTCTCTGAATCAAACGGTTCAAAAAATTAAAGATTTCCTGCATTTTTTACTTTTACCATATACCGAAGGTGGTTCCGCTCTTTTTTTTTTTTTTATTTTTTAAAAACTATCACGCGCTTCCCATGATTTTGAGTGGTGATTTTAAAGTTAACTTCAGTTTGCTAGAAGCCGAGCCACTCACAGCTTTTTTGAATGATGAACTCAAGCTCGAAATGAACACAAATCGAAATGTTTCGACAACTAACAGCGGTACTGTTATTGACGCTATTTTTCAACGGTTTTTAAATACTTTGAAAACACAAGTATATGTGTCATATTTTAGTTATCATAAATTATCATTACCGCTCTTCCCCAAATTGAACAAGAATAATTATTTTTGATAAAAAAAAATTGCATTACTCCTTGTGTTAATCCAATAAAATATTCATTAAAGATATAATTATTTCATAGAAAATTATTTCTAATCATACTCGATTCATTTTTTTCAGGATTTAAGTTGCTATTCCGAATTTACCACGATAACATGTCAGATGTTACACATTGTATGTGACTACTGTTAGGCTCGCGTTTCTTTTTTTTTTTCTAATAATACCTAATAAAAAAAGTTTTGTTATTTGTTCTGTGGAAATTTTCCCGTAAAATTTAGGTTTATGGTCCAGGTTTTTTGAAAAAAATTCACTGTAAAATACAGTTTTTATTGAATAATCTTTAATAATACAAGCATTTTTTTTATGTCGATAGCTTTAAGGGAATTATTTGCAATAGCATAGATGAAAAGTAAACTTGTCTAATATATCCTGTGAATCAGTGGCCACAAACTCCCGGGTCGCCCAAGGAACATTAAATTATTTTCCGTTTTATTTACTGGTGTGTATTTCTCTGAAGTTTTTGTGCGTCTTTTCTTGGAAATCACTTTACATTCCTTGTTAAAAAACTGTATTTTTTTTCGTAATTGCATATTTGATTATTAGAGTGTATGCTAAATGTGAAAAATAACTGCATTATATGCAATATAGCTAGCTATGTATGGAAGTTTTTTGTTTGGAAGAAGCCCATTTTTGTTGCTTGTAAAAGAACTGTCGATTGTTGAATCATCAATGAATTCTATCACAGTGACATAATTCATTTATATTTTTTCTCATTTAGATTGCTTATCGACTGCTTATTCCCCTCTCTAATTTCAAATACAATTTTGATTTACAAGTATATTCTGTAATTTGTGAAAGTATGGATATTTTTAAAACCGAATGTTGACTAGTTTAAAATTAACTTTGTCCTTAAAAAAAAAAAAAAATTCAAATTACCTTAGACTGTCTTGTTTACCTGTAGTATTAAAGTCTAAAAGACACATTCACCACTTTTTTAAAAATTTGTTGTAGCTGTATATATTTTTGATGAAACAATATGTATGTATGTATGAAAATAAACTGTACATATATTATTTGGCACAAGAGGTGTAGTTTTTATATATCTTCCTTCCAGTGGCGCACACAAAGGGGGATCCCCGGTCCGGACCCCCTCCCCCTAAATTCCTTGTTTTTTTATATAGATTGATTATAATCTTATGTATACAATACGTAAAATTTAATTAAATATTTGTTATTAATTAATTGTGATTATATATTCTATAATTAATTTTTAATTGTTTTTTGTTCCGAAAATCGACAAATCAAAAGAATATGTTAGGCGGCGTATTGGAGCATTATACGAAATAGTGGGCTCCCTGGACCCCCCCCCCCTTCCCTGAAAAATTCCTGTGTGCGCACTGCGTTTTTCCTTTATGCTCACCAATTCACTTAGGGAATTTCTTAGAGTTTTATTTCTGTAAGAATTTCTGCAAGAAATATATTTCCAATGCTATTTATCAAATTTCAAACAGCTTGAAATGACACGTGAATTTAAAGGGTTCCCTAACTGTGAATTAGAACATCTGGTTCCTCTTCCCAGCATTCCAAATTTTGATTCCATGTTGGAATGAATCACTACCTGGTAATGGAATACTGATTAATATGCTCTCTCAATTACATCCGCAAAAGACCCCTCCCTTCCCCCCTTTTTCATGATAAATATTTTCGTAACTTGGAACTATTTCTTGCACGAATGATCACACGTGACGAAGATACACACTCCTGAACGTACACTTCCAGCGCTGTGCAAACTCTAACTCTGTTATTTGATTGGACCGCAGCTTTTCCTAATGGAAAACCGAATTCCGTAAGACGAGATCTCCTCATCATGGTTGTCATGACAACCGAGTCGTCTTTGTTGGAAGAAGCCGTTAAAAAGGGGGGGGGGGATTTTAGGCGCGCACACAACAGAACTACTACTTAGTAACTGGTCTTTTCACTTCCGAGTGGGGCCTGCCAGTAATTCATTCGCTGAATCGACTTTTGGGAAGTGATTTTTGATATAGAACTATTTTTATGTATTTATTTTATTAAAAAAAATTTTTTTTTGCTCACTCAAAATGGCAACATCACAAACGGTTTGAAATATGGTATTTTTGTTTTTTTTAAAAAAATCGAATTTTGAATGATTTTTTTTGCGGGGAAGTTTTTAGCGCTTTTTTAAGATCGAAACAGCAGTAACAGTTTGTTTATTTTATTTATTATTATTATTATTATTTTTTTTGGCTTTCAGTTTTTTTTAGAGTCTATTGTATTGGTTGAATTCATGTGTCGTTGATTGCGTTTGATTGAAATTTTCACGAGTCTTTTAGGTTTTCGTTTCGAATGCTGTATATAAAGTAAACCCTGTGTGAAACAAGTTATTCAAGG